>PVHP010004394.1:0-71362 GCA_004024765.1 Zapus hudsonius
AGATGAGATATATTGTTCAAATAGGTCTACAGCAACCAACAATATTGGAACCGTAAGAAAACTTTTTTCCAAATAAAGAAAGTTCAGGTCCAGATGTATTTGTGGCAGAATTCTACCGGACCTTTACAGGAGAACTAATACCAATTATTCCATAAAATAAAGAATGCTTCCAAACGCTTTCTACAAAGCCAGAATTACACTGATTCTAAAATCAGACCAAGACACAACATAAAAAGAAAACGATAGACCAATCACTCTGATGAACATATACTCAAAAATTCTCAATAAAATACTTGCTAACTGGACTGTGAAAATGAGTCAGCCATTACTGGCAAAGGTTGCCAGCAAGTTTTGATTTCCCAGTATGCATGTAAAGCCAGATACACAAAGTGGTGCATGCACCTGGAGTTCATATGCAGTGGCAAGAGGCCCTAGTTCATCCATATTCTCTCGCTCTCTCCTTGCAAATAAATAAATAATAAATATTTTAGAATATCAAGCAAGAGATCCAAAAGATTATTCATCAAGATCACATTGTTTTATTCCAGACATGCAGGGATGGTTCAATGTACATAAATCAACTAACATAGTGTATCACACACATGGACCCAAGGACAGAAATCACATGTTCATCTCAAAAGACTCAGAAAGGGATCTTGACAAAACCCAATATCCCTCATGATAAAATAAATAAATAAATAAACCTGGAGAGATTAGGGATGAAGGGAACATATCTCAACATAATAAAACCTATATATGTTAAACCTATCACTAACAGTATGCTGAATGGAGAAAAAACTGATTCATTTCCACTAAGATCAGGAATAAGAAGACTGTTTTGTAGTTACCTTCACTCAGCTGGGACAAAACACCTGACCAAAAGCAGATGGGAAGATAGGTTTTTATTTTGTTCTAAGGACTTTGGGTGAAGTTTAATGGTTGCGGGAGAAAGCATGGCATGAGCAAGGGCTGGACATCACTTCTGCCACAGAGGGTGGAAAACAGTAACAGGAAATTGAGCCAAACTCTGGCAAAGGGAAGCTGGCTCTAATACACCTAAGCCTACCCCCAATCACACACCTTCTCCAGCAAGGCTCCACTTCCCAAATTACTCAGGCATTCAAAATACATGAGTTTATGTGTGGGGTGGAGGGAGGGGTGATATCTAATTCAAATCATCACCGGTGTCTACTATTTCCATTCCTATTCAATATAGTGCTTGATGTTTGAGCTACAGAAATAAGACAAGAGAAGCAAATACAAGTGATACAAATAGGAAAGGAAGTAAAAGTATCCTTGTTTGCAGATGATTTGATTCTTTAAATAAGAAACCCTAGGGCTGGAGAGATTGCTCAGTGGTTAAGGCACTTGCCTCCAGTGCCTAAGGCCCAGGGTTCAATTCCCCAGGTCCCACATAAGGCAGACCCACAAGGTGGTGGCCCTGGTGTTCTCTCTCTCTCTCTCTCTCTCTCTCTCTCTCTCTCTGCTTGAAAATGAATAAGTAAAATATTTTAAAAAAACAAAAAAAAGAAACCCTAAACATTCTACCTACACCCACCTAGAACATACTTTCAGCAAAGTGACAGGATACAAAATACACACACAATTCAGTAGCCTTCTTATATACATACCAATGACAATCATCCTGAGAAAGAATTAAGGAAACAGTATGTGAACTGAAGTTCCTAGAATGCACTCCATCTGCCTCTGCCTCAGATAAGGCTGAATGAATGGATGGATCTCAGATTTATTGTAGTGATAGAATGTTGCAGGATCAGAGCCATATTACCTTGGGCTAGCTTCAGCCCCTCAACAGCCATTTATTACCCACCTGTGGTAGTTTGAATGAATGTCCCCCAATAGATTCAAAAGTGTAAAAGTTTTTCTCCAGCTGCCTGGCTGGAGGAGGTGTCAACTAGGCTGGATCCTAGACTCTAGCCCTAAAGTATTTCTAAGGTGGATGTGAAATTAATTCCAGCTATAATATGTAAAGAGCAGTCACAGCTGAAGTCTGGCAGTCCTGCTGTTTAATAATTGGAACTTGCTTTTGGAGTTGCTATTACTTGTGGTTTCTCTCTCTCTCTCTCTCTCTCTCTCTCTCTCTCTCTCTCTCTCTCTCTCTCTCTGCTTGGATCTGTGAACCAGGGCCAGCCTTTTCTTTTCTTTTTTCTCTTATTTTTTTAACTTTCATATTTTTATTTATTTGAGAGACAGAGTGAGTATGGGCATGCCAGGGCCTCCTGCCACTACACAATTCCAGGTGCATGTGCCACTTTATGCATCTGACTATACATGGGCACTGGGGTATTGAATCTGGGCTATAAGGCTTTAGAATCAAGTGCAAAACCACTGAGCTATCTCCCCAGCCCTCTCTCTTTTTTATTATGCATAATTAGATACACTTAATAAGGGAGTAATGAGTTTATGTTTCCAGTTCCCCTATTTCCCTCTTCCCTGTCCCCGATCAGTTGGATTTCCTCCTCCGTGGGCAGTCTGGATCAGTCCATGGGGTAGGGGGTTGTGAATAGCCTAGGAGTCAACCTGGTTCCACCTCCCTTTGCATGTTGTTACTGAGGTGGGCAATGTCTCTGGATATTCTCCCCACCATGCCTCTTACAATCTTTCCGCCCCCTCTTCTGCTCAGTTCCCTGAGTCATGGTGGGTGAGTATTAAAGCTGCTTTTTTGTTGAGGCCTTAGGGGCCTCTGTGCTTCTGCTTGAGGTTGTGTTTAAAATCGTTGGTGTCTGTTTCGCTGGTTCATCCTGGGTTGATTGATAGGCTGTGATTATAGGTCTCTTGCCCTATTATAAGGCCAGCCTTTTCTAAAACTTCCCCTGGATCTGTTATTTCAATAAATACTTTCCTCCCCAAACTGTGCCTGGTGTGGAGATTCATCCCAGCGGTGTGTAGCTGACTGAAACACCACCCCTGTGTCTGACCTTACATCCTAGTGACTATGAGTTGATCAGGTATGATCATTTTGGAATGTAAGAACAGACCCTCTATTTTCCGCCAACCCTAGGTTATAGGTAATAGATTTATATCTCCTAAATTTTGTTTAACCCTTTCCTATTCTCTTCTTTCCTCATCCCCACTCTCATCCATGTAGTCCTGGCCACCAGCTACCCCTTATTCTCAGTCCCAGTGTTCCAGTAGGAGAGGATAGAGGGTGATCTATATGATCAAAATGCAACATAAACACATGTGAAATTGTTAAAGAACAAATTAAAAAGAAAAATACCAACAAGGATTACAAAAGCAGGGCTTGGTGGCACATGCCTGCAGTCCTAGAGCTCAGGATCCAGAGGCAGGGACATGGCTGCAAGTTTGAGGCCAGCATTGTTTACATAGCAAGATCCTGTCTCAGGACAACTTGAGGGTTACATGGTGAGAACCGGTCTATAATATAAAACAGCAACACTGGGAATGAGATTCCTGGGTAGCTGGTTCATGGATGGAAATCAATGGGGCTGCTTTCCTCTGTTGGGGTTCAGATCAGGGGCAGGGAAAAAACCCTACTCCTTCTGTGCCAAAGTTTGCTTTTAGGTAACTCCCAAATACGGGTATTGGTTCTCCTGTCTGAAAGTCACCATTATGTCTCTTCCTTGGTGTTTTGCAGTAACCCCTAACTACTTTACTGGGAATTCAATGTTCATCCCAGACATTGTACGGTAAATCTTACTCCACAAATGCGTCTACTCAGCAGTGATCGGGATGTGCCATGAATATGGTCTTGCCACTTCCCTGATCACAACCCTCCAGAGGTGTCATTTGCCGCCCTGGTAACTCCCAGAGCACTGACCATGGTCACCCACATGATCTGGCCTTTCTTTCTTTTTTTTATTTTATTTTATTTATTCATTTTCAAGCAGAGAGAGAGAGAGAGAGAGAGAGAGAGAGAGAGAGAGAGAGAGAGAGAACGCACCAGGGCCACCATCTTGTGGGCCTGGCTCATGTGGGTACTGGGGAGTTGAACCCAGGGCCTTAGGCACTGGAGGCAAGTGCCTTAACCGCTGAGCCATCTCTCCAGCCCCTGGCCTTTCTTTTCATCCTTCTACCCCTGCCCTAGGAGCCCCTTGCTCTAGCCACAGAATGGATTTCTGCTAATTATTCCATATTGTTCCCAATTTTGGCCACAAAATGTTTTCATTTACCTCTTGAGTTCCTTTGAAAACATTCTTCATCGCTGTGCTTTTTTCTTAACAAAGCATTACATTTTGCCTAGGATAATGTGGGTTTACTTTTGTGTATTTCATTCCCAAGTCTGACATTCAGCCATTTCCTCAAAGGTTCTGGGTATTTCACTATGATGATTCTTGAGTAAAATTAAGATACTTAAAAATAATTTAGTGTTTATCAGCTTGATTTTAAGATTTGGCATGTGGACCCATGCATTTCACCACGTTCTAATTATTTTCCATGACTTAAGCCAGGTCCCTTTCACTGTTGTACCCAATGCCTTCTGAATTATAAGGTGTGTACCAAATCAGGTGGTGGGAACAGGTGTTATTCTCTAATCCTCTGGAATGTTTTTAATCATCAGCCTTAGGGACAATCACAATAGAACAAAGTGGGAGAAGGAGGAAACAAAAATATATTGTTACACCAAAAAAAAATCATTGTATTACACTTAAAATGATATGAAATTAGCCTCATTAATTAAAGACATGTAAAGCCCAGAGTGACAAACAGAACTATGCATCAGTATACATAATAAATGTATTGATAAAATAGTAAAATCACATTACTCAAGAGACCCAACCAAGAGCTGAGAACAGCTCAGTTGTTCTCGAGTTCAGTATCACTGGTGGTGAAAAGTGGAGAAGAGATATTCACAGCAGTGTCTAAGTTGTACGTGCAGGGTGATGAAGAGAGACTAGATGGGGTAGGAAAAAGAGGGAAGTTACAGTAGGAAAGACATCCAGGCATGTGACTCTGGCTGACTCCTGCTGGGCTCTTCTGGGGACCCACACTGAATGCATCCGAGGAGAATCCTGCTTGGAAGGGATGAAGAGTGCAGCTGCCCCTGGTCCACTCCCACCCCAACTGGCCAAGGGTTCTCTCTAGAGCAGCTTCCTCTCCCTTCGTGCTGTGCATGAGTGAGAGCCCAGAACATCCCACAAGTGTCCTTCTGCAGGTTTCCTAGGCTCTCTGCGCTTGTGTTCTGGAAGAAGAGGGCTGTTCACATTCATGTTTGGGATTTTATAGTACATCGCTGACACGTGTGCTTGGTTAGTGAGTTTGAAAACCATGCTCAAGCTTTAGCTAAAGTAACCCTCACAAAATGAACAATCAAATTAAAATAACCTTCACAAAGAAAGTGAAGAGGTGATATACAACTAAATTCTAGAAAACATAAGAAAATATAGTCGATCCTTCTATTTCCAACTATTTTATAAAGCATAGACAGTACAATTAATTTTGAGAAATGCCTGAAACTCAAACTGATATGAGTAATTCTTTGAAAAATGGGTTGATACTATCTACCTTGGTTAACAATTAGGATAATCAAACAGTTTGCTGTGTATCAAATTATTACCTAATGATTTGAATAAATCCTGATTACCAAGACATGTAAAATTTTTATTTTGTATTTGTCTTATACCTTAGGTTCATTTCTTGAGGTAAATAATTCTAATATAATTCATATAATATGTTTATAAAACATACATAATTATTACATGAATATTGTTTTAAAAATATTTTTATTTGTTTATTTGCAAAGAGAGAGAGGGACAGAAAATGGGAGCACCAGGGCCTCTTGCCACTGCAAACTAACTCCAGATACAGGCCTCGGGTTTTGCATCTGGCTTCACACATGGAAATTGAACCCAGGCCGTCAAGCTTTGTAAGTAAGTGTCTTTACTCACGAAGCCATCTCTCCAGCCCCAGTAAAAGTGTTTCATTGAATGTTTTAAGTCCATGTTACGGTTCTCTGGGTTGCAGGGGGGGAGGGCTGCATATGACATATGACATATGACTTGGCACCTGAGTAGATGGTGGACAAGAGCAGGAAATAGCAAACATCATTCTTAGGTTTCATGCTAGGATCACGTGCAGAAGACAGACACTGCAGAAATCAATGTTAGGAAGAAGTGGCTTTGTGAGCCATGGGTGAGCTCAATTGCTGATGACATCTTTAGGAAATGGTGGTGTTTTAAGGTGACATCTTGTGTTTTGGACAAAAGGCCCTTCACCATCTTGATTATTTATCATTCAGGCCCTTATATAACACAGACTGAATGATACCCACAGGATGCAAATAGAAGTCAGTATTGTAAGTTTCACCTCTTTTCTGGGTTAGAATGACGAGCTGTTTTACTATGGTGGAGGTGGCTATAAACCAGCCAGGATAGACAACAGACTGAAAGACGGAGGTGGAGCCTTCCTTATTGTGGAAAAACAGAAAGGGCTTTGGTGTTTTCTTCAAAATGTAGAAGTCCATGATCTTGATCTCCTGGGGGTAGGAAGGAGGTTGGTTAATGAGGGGGACTGCTGGGAGGGAGCTAGAATAACTCAGTCCTGGGTGGACAGCAAAGGAACGCCTCCTGTTCCTTAACTGAGAGATCCAGGCTAGGCAGATGAAAAGAAGATATAGACTGACAAAACAGGTTCCCACTTTTTTTCTGCCTGACCCCACCCTAGGGTCCCACAGCACAGGGTGCTGTTGAGTCTTTGAGGCACCTCTCTTCCAGGAAACTGAGGGAGGTTTGAATCTTTCTTGAAGATCCTAAAAAGTATTCATCTGCAGGTTCCTTCCCATCTCTCTGAATTTCCAACCTTACATATTCCAATTCCCATCATCATAGAAGGATTATCTTTGTAATTTCCAATCTTTCTTTTTTTTCTTTCTTATTTATTTATTTATTTGTTTATTTTTATTGTCCATAATGAGTTACATTATTTAGTGGGCAAACGATGAGTTGTTATCCCCAGTTCCCCAATGCCCCTCTTCCTCTTCCCCAATCAGCTGGATATCCTCCTCTGTGGGTCGTCTGGATCAGGGAATCATGGATAGCCTAGTAGTCAGCCCAGTTCTCCTGGCTCTAGTACGTTGTTACTCAGAGGCATCATGCCTCTGGATATTCTCCCCCACCACGGCTCTCACAATCTTTCCGCCCCCCTCTTCCGC
Source organism: Zapus hudsonius (assembly GCA_004024765.1). NCBI lineage: Eukaryota > Metazoa > Chordata > Mammalia > Rodentia > Dipodidae > Zapus > Zapus hudsonius. The sequence goes on from PVHP010004394.1 coordinate 7,133, forward strand.
TCAGTTCCCTGAGTCGTGGTGGGTATTTTCTGAAAAATCCAGAGAAACAATTTCTCTCCACTTGTAAAAGCAATAGCCTTGGCTTGGATGGGACCATCCCAACCTCTGAGTATATCACAGAGGCAAGTAATTGGGAATTCTCAAGAACATGTTCATGTTTACTTAGTTCGATTTAAAATAGGGGTTAGATCTAATCCAATGGCATCAAATGCTGATCTGGGTATCACCCAGGTCAGTTTTTCTCCCTTACCTATTTATTTTATAATATGTTTATTGAAATTAAAAGTCTATTTTATATGTTCTTCTCTTTCAGCTGCACAGCCATTCACCTGGAGCTGCAAGGTAGGCTTGCTCTCAACTTCAGTGCAGAAGAGACAGATTTCTGCCCTCGATTCCCAGGAAAACCAAATTGCCTTTTTTCTTATCATAGAATTTTGTGTCTCTACATGCTATTAAGCAAAGGGTGACTGGAAATGCAAAGAAATATGGGAAAGATATCAGGTGCCAAGCACAAGCAGGTCTAATCCTCTAGCATCACACAAAGCTTTTCCTGTCATCCAGGGGATAGTGAGAGTCTGAGAGCCCTTCCATTAGGCCCATGGCAAAGACCTTTTTTGCTTTTCTTAAACCCATTTAGTTTTTCTTCCTTCATACAGACCCATAGTTGTCAACTAAGTTCATGGTAACCCAAAAATAAAAACAAATTTTTCATTCTACCCTTGGCAGCTAAATGTAGCTATATGTCCTGTGACACATGAGGTGTTGTGTGGGATTTCTAAAATGCTTCCTTACACAGACTACCAAGGAGCCCAGCTGCCTAGTCATGTTTGTTTAATGTGTAGAATAAATGTACTCTCATCTTATTTTTTTCATTGTGTGAAGCTTCTTTCATGTTCTGTTCAAGTTAATTCTTTAATGATTTCCAAGGGAGTTTAGTGGTTCTGCATCTCAACCTCTGGACAGAGGACAGGAAATGAATCCATTGCACAACTGTTTACTAACTTCCCGCACAAGACAAAACACTATATTGGCATAGGAAATTTGGCTTTGGACAAGGGAAATGATGTCCTGCCCCCATGAAACTTTACAACCAGTGAGACAAGATGAGGACTTGTAAACAGAGAAATTACTAAAAACTCTATCTTAGGGAAGGTGACCAAAGCTTGGGACAGAAAGATCAGATTTAGATAGATTTGGGGAGTCATTTTTTGCAGGTGTGAATTGAAGGGCAGATTTTAAAGCTAAGAGAGCACTATCCCACGGAGAAATGGAAAATAAGGAAGTTGGGGGAATTGAATGGAGAGTGTTACAGACAAAGAAAGAACATGTGAAGTTCTCTATGTGAAAATGAGCTCCTAAATTTCAAGGATCAGAAGTAGAATGGTGCCCGAGATCATCCCACTTTCTTCTGCACATGAACAGAAACACAGGACATGATTTTATTCAGTTTTAGATATTAAGGTTTCTCTCAGTTTTCTGTGGGAAGCAGGTAGGAACTATATGTAAGCGAACTGTGAAGGAGGGCCTTGAGGGAGTGATTTGGTAGTCCAGGTGAGACATGTTTTTATCATACAAGTAAGGCATGTTGTTCACATAATTTTTTATATTGGCTTGAATGAAGTGTGGGTAACTGTAGAGACCAAGGATACCACTTTTATTTAAGTCTTGAGTGAGTGAACAGAGTAGGTGGTAGTCACTGATAGAGATCATGAACAGTTGGTAAGATAGATCCATAGTTCCACTTAGGACATAGAGAGGCTGAGATGTTGGAGAGGGAATTTCAATCATTCAGAGATGTCTGTTAGAAACATAAATGCCAGAGGTATGAGCATAGAAGTTACATACGATGCAGCATGATATCCCTTTATAGGTCATACATGATTGCAGAGTGAGCCTTTAAGAGACTCAACATTTGGAGATTTCAGCTAGAATAAACAGACACAAAGGTGTTGTCCAAAAGAGGAGCTAGTAAAGGACACAGCAATGAATGTTTTTACAGAAAGAGAAAATCAACAGAAGGTATTACCAGTCTTATTAAATGAAACTTAGGGATCATGCCATGGGAAATCAGAGAAGTGTCCTTTAGTCCTGGGTATTTGAAGCTGTCTTGGAAAGAGGAGCTAAAGGGAATGAGAATAAAGAATAGTCTAGAAGTCAGATACTATACATGGGATTTTTTTTCAGTGACACATGAATATGTTAACTGTTTAGCTATTTAGGAAATGGTCATGTCTCATTTATCTTAAATAATGAGAGTGGCTTATAAAACTGTTTCTGTGGAATGATTAGATTAAAATGTATACAGAAAAAGACAGTAGAGGATTAGTTGTTAATTATATCTATATAGATAGGGAAATGAATTATAGGTTATTTATATTTTATTTCTTTACTTGAAAATAAGCATAATGGATTGGAGAGATGCTCAGCGGTTAAGGCACTTGCCTCCAGTGCCCAAGGCCCTGGGTTCAATTCCCCAGTACCCACATAAGCCAGACCCACAGGTGGTGGCCCTGGTGCTCTCTCTCTCTCTCTCTCTCTCTCTCTCTCTCATCTCTGCTTGAAAATAAATAAATAAAATATTTTTTTAAAAAGAAAATAAGCATAACTTCTCTAATCAATTTAAGAAAAAAATGTAAAATTGTTTAATAAGGACCAAAACACATTATGTACTAATTATAATAAACACAAAAACAGTACGGACTAATTATAATAAACACAAAATCTGTTCAAGTAGAGTGAAGCAGGATGGAATACAGGACAACTTCTAGTCCTGTCCAAAAGAGAAGAGCTTAGTTAGGGGGGAACAGCCCTGGAATTGTAGAAACTAACCCTTGGAGTGGTTTATTCAAGAGTGGGCTAGCTACTTATAGAAGCAGAGTGTAGGACTAGGAGACTAATCCTTGGAGTTACCCAAAAGTGGGCTGGCTGCCTCCAGCAGTAAAGCCTTGGAGAGAAGAGAAAGAAAACTGATCCTTGGAGGCACTTAAACCCACTGTATCTACTGTTGCCTCTGCTTTGATGTTTTTGAGGCTATAGCTTTTTGTCTACAGACACTCATTGGCATTTAATAGTCAACAAGAAGTATTTCATGTACAAGTTGATGATTGTATGGATAAATTTTATTACTTTGGATAACCCTCAAACATTTGTTAAAAGAAGGGATTTAGGAGTATGACCTAAATCCAGAACACACAAACATTTCATTCACAAATTTCATTCACACTGAGCCCAGTTGTCTCCAACTGATCTACAGCAGTTCAGTGGGTACTTTGTTACTGAGCTTGTTGTCTTCAGTGATATGGTCAGCATTCCTCATGCATGTACACTTGTTCTGGGTCAAGAGTCTAACCAGGCCCCTGAGGAAATTAGGCAAAGAGCATTATTTAAGATCAGTCAGAATTATCTTTAGGACTTCAGTTGCATTTTTACAACAATGGGTTCTGAATTTTTAGACTTATTAGAAGAGGTAACTATCAGGAGAAAGAAGGTGGCAATATGGTAAGGGTAGGGTTACTGATGTAGACGGTTCCACAATGCTGGGATGAACATTCAACCAAACAAAGTTTTATGGGAGGAAGGGATTTATTTCAAGCTTACAGAATCCAGGGGAAGTTCCATCAGTGGTGGAAGAAGCTAGCTCCCATTCATAAATCCAAGCAGAGAGAGACACCACCAACAGCCAGCAAACACACACACACACACACACACACACACACACACACACACACACCCCAGCAGGCAGAGAACCCTGACCTCATACTGCTACTCTCCACACCTTTGAATTGCAATTAGATCCACCCTCAAATACACCTTTGGGCTGGTATCCAGGATCCACCCCAGTCACATCTTCTCCAGACAGAGGACTGGAAACCCAAGTTATAAGCTTAATGAAACATCTGAGGTTATGGGGGACATACACTCACATTCAACCTACTACAAACAAGGGTTGGTTTATTGATCAGGGCATCAGAAGAGATCTAATTACATTCATGGTCTCAGGAGATTCATTGAAGTTTGACTTTTATCCCCTAGAGCTATATTTAGATAGTCTTTAGATAGCAATAACTATTTAAATGTATCATCAGTATATTGGTTTTTTCTTTATCTTCTTAGTCAAAATAAGGATTTCTAAATACAACTAACAAGAAAAGATCTGAATGCCCTGAGGTTTTTAATGTGTGTTTATGAGCATTTCAGCAAGATTAAACATACTTGTAACTGAGCTAAGCATCTCTGCATTGAACTGAATTGTCTTTGGTGAGTCAGATGAAGCTAGTACCAAGCTGTTCTGTAATTCACACTTACATTGTGGGTAGACCATGTTAGCTTCAAAACTTTCTATGAGGAAGGCAAGGTGCATCAGACGGTAGAAAAGAGCCTGAGAGAGAAAGAAAGAATGAAATTGTATCTGTTTATCAACCATGTCCATCGAATTTTGTACAACTTCTTTAGAAAGAGCTTCCCTGAGTCCCTGATCAAATACATGTAGGAAGATTATATTTCCAGACCAGCAAATGCTGAATGGATGCTCCCATGCTTGGACGGTCCTGGGTCTCCAGGCTGTGATCACCACATGTGTGATGATAAGGAGGTTCCTGGAAATCTTTCCAGCTACCTTCTGCTGCAGCAAGGCACTGAGCTCACAGCAAGGCAAAGAAATATTTCAGTTCTCGAGCTCCCCACATCCATCACATCACTGCATCTTCCGTGTTAAGTTGAGCAATTCCAGGTAACTGGCAGTCAGTTATCATTCTCTATACTTTATCTAAAGAGGTGTCTTTAAGGATCCTACATGTGGCCACACATACACATAGCAGTTTTCTTTTCTTTTCTTTTTTTTGATTCTTCAGGGACTCTTGGCTAATGGACCCTAAGAAGACATACTTCACAATGAGAACCGATTGCTCAGTCTTCCCTGTCTCAGTATTCTCAATACTGACTCAACAGTTCACATGAGACAAGAACTAGCAAATCATTCATTGACTTCTAACTCTGAATCATGAATCCAATACAGCCTGAACACAGACTGTGAGGGGCTAGTTTAAACAGCTTTTATGTAGGCACTCTTAGAAAGCACTCACATAGCCTGTACTATGGACACAGGCACCCAAGTCTATTCAGAGAGCAGTGGAAAGGTGCCTCTCCCTCACCCCATCCCATGAATTTTGGGTGATAGAAATTACCTTTGTCCAATGACGTCCTTGTCCCTGGGAACAAAGCTGCATCTCCAGGCTTTGAGAAGCTGGTCTAGAAAGCCAGGTTTTTGAGTGAGCAAGGAAGGAGAGCTATCAACCGATTCTGGGAGTAACCAGTTTGCCAAGAAAGCTGGGTGACACATAAGACCTGTAAGGTCTTGGAGGGGGTGCTGGGAATCAAGACAGGTGTGCTTGGCCTTGAGAAGCAAAAGCAAACACTAGGAAACAATGCTGGGGAAATGCAGAGACAAGATGCTGAGTCAAGGTGGGGAGGCCTGAGATTAAGTCCTGTTCATGTCTGATTTCTGGAAAATCACAAGCCTCCTATCAGGAGATCTGAATACTTAGTATGCAACACTCACATGATGATAGGGAGAGCGTACTCTTTCTGATAAAATTGTAAGAGCTTTACCTGAATAATCTTTTAATCCCCCAAAATAACCCTTTACTTACAGGCTATTACTCTTTCTGCCATAGGAAAATGTGCCCTGAGAGATAACAATACTACTTAACCCTATCACACATTCTAGCTGTGTGTCATCTGTCTGTATTCTTAGCTTCTATGTGTCTTTTGGGTCTTCATCTTCTGTGCAAACACAGAGGAGGTCTAGTGGCCATGGAAATCCTCCAATGTTTCCAGGAGAAGAGAGTCATGTAGTGGGAGAGATTTGGGAGGTTAGTGGCTTTCTAACTCTGTATCATGAATCTGATACAGCCTGAATACAGGCTGTGAGGGAGGATAGTTTAGACAGATTTTCTGTAGGCAGCTAGGTGGGTTTGGTCCACTTATGATCTTACTTCACACCATGTTGTCATCTCAGCTCACCCCACCTATCTCAGCTGACCCATCTGTTTCTGTCACAAGACTCAACTTACCCCAACAGATCCCTCTCAAGTGTACACCTTGCCCAAGTCTGGGAGGCTTCCTCCTCAGACCCTAGGCCTATTGGTTGGGATACCTGGCAGAGGTGTGGCCACCTCTCCCTGAGCGAAGACTCTACAATGTCTTATTTGGGTCCACAGAGAAGTTTTCCTTCTTTTCCTCCCTGGCCCTAGCGGTTTTACACAACTCTACACCTGTTGTCCCACTGCTAAGATTATCTCACTCTCTCTCCTACCCTGGCTGGTGGGAAGGGACATTTCTTATTCTTGACATTTCCAATTCTTTGGAAGTGCATGCCTTTTTTTAACCAGGAAAAAACCCTTTTTCACAATTTTTGGGGTCCAGGGTCCCTGGTCGTACAGAGGGACACTTGCACTACTGCAGTGTATGTTCCCAGTCACTTCCCTTCCCCCTCAGCCTTTCAGTCCTTCCCTTTTGTCTGAATAAAATGTGGTCATTTAAAAGATCACTTTCAGTCTGAGTTGTCAATTCTTTGGTTAATTAACAGACAGGAACTTAGGACTTGGGGTTCCAGAAGGTACCCCAAATTTGTCAATATCACAACCATGATAGGAAACTATATCATGAGTTGGCCTTAAATACTTAAAAATCTTGCTCATTCTGTACCAAGATACCAAATACAGGTCGTGATTCCACCCTGAAGTCCACAATTCAGTCTCTACCTTGGATCTTTGCAACAACTCCCTAACTATTCTTCCAGTTTCTTCTCTCACCTCCTGGAGTTAAATATCTACTAAGCAGTGATCAGGAGGAGACCCAATATGGTCATGCTGTTACTAGTTTTTCTTGAGTTCATGTCTTGCAACCTGAAAAGTATGATCAGTGCAGATATAGCAGGAGTATACATTAGCAATTTTGGAAGAGGGGCAGAAGAGATGGCTCAGTGGTGAAAGGGACTTGCTTACAAAGCCTGACAGCCTGGTTTTGATTCCCCAGTACTCATGTAAAGCCAGATGCACCAAGGTGGCATATGCACTTGGAGCTCATTTAGGAGACCCTAGTGTGCCCATTCTCTCCACTCTACCCCACCCCACTCTTTTTTAAAAGAGTGATTTTTTAAGAAAAGCAAGTAAAACAGAAAGCTCCCAATTCAGATAGAGATCCAAAAGGGGCAACCACATGGTGACTTGGATCAGGGTTCCTTATATCCCTGGGGATGTAAACTGGATATCAAGGGAGGTTGGTTACTTTGAATATTATATGGGGGATGGGAATAGGTTGATGAGTTGAACAAAGGAATGTGAGTTCCATGAGTGAGACAATGTCCAATCAAAACATTCTAAAAAGTAGGAATAACCAGAAAATACAAAAAAAAAAAAAAAAAAAAGAACCAAAGCTGGTGGTTATCTGTCATCTTGGTCCATTATGGATTTTTGGATTTCAGTTCCTGGACTCTGTTCTCTGTACTTACCATTAGTAACATACAATTCATTATGAAATCTCCATGTTTATCAGGTCCGTTATTACATAAAAATATTCTTGCTCCCTAGGAAATGAGGCTGTCGTGCTCCTGACCCTTATGACTATCACTCTCCTGCTCAGAAAACTCCATAGCTTCACTCAGAGCATCAATAATACCCAAGCTCTCACCATGCTCACCCCTGTCTACATAATCTGGTCTGTGCTTTCTTTCCATCTTGCTTTTACCATTGACTGAGAGCCCTTCCTAGAGCTCTATACTGGATTCCTATAATTTCTCCCTAAGTATTCTGATTTGGGTCACTGAGTATTTTCACTTAGCAACTGTGTTGTGTTGTAAGCAAACTTTATCATCACCAAGAACAACAGAACATGCCCTTGTGTCTAGGATGATGTAGACTACTCATGTATGAATAAGATGAAAATAGTTTAGGTAATTAAGGAATAACCAATATAATTATGTATAATAATGAGTTGATAAAATGAATAATAAAATGTGTTAATTTAGGACATGGTAGACAAGGATAAGTAAAGAACAGGTGGAATGAATAGAAAAATAGCAAGATGTTAGATATTAATCCGGCTACATCAGTGTGTAAATTAAATGTAGATGCTGTAGGCACTCCAGTTAAAAGACTAAGATTTTCAAATTTGATAAAAATTGCTACACCTGTCCAGGCATGGTGGCTCATGCCTGTAATCAAGAGTTTTGCCATGAGTTTGAGGTCAGCTTGGGTTAGGATGAGACCCTGTCTCAAATGTGTTCTTCCCCAATAAACCAAATTATCAAGACCTATTTATCAACATGCATTAGAAGTCCACTTGAAATATAAGGGTATGAGGCTGCAGAGATGGTTCAGAGGGTCAATTGCTTTGCCTTCTAAGCACGAGGATCTGTTTTGGGATCTCTTAAAACCATGTATATTAGTGTTGGGGAGTTGCGGGCCAGGGGGCCCCCTGGTGGTAGCCCAAGTCTTGACAGCCAGCAGGAGAAAGGGCTCCATCCAGGAGAGGTGAGGGTACTGTCAGACAGACACACGCAACCGGGAGAAATGTCGGGCAAATCTCATTTTATTTGAGTACCCAAAGCCCTTTTATAACCCAAGGCTGCATGGTTCAGCCTATTTCTCTCAAGAAATAAGATTCAAACTTTTTGTTGGGAACCAATCAGCAGAGTACAGCAGAGCAAAGTATTGCCAGTAAAATGAAACTCAGCAAGCAGGAACAAAGCTTATCAGCTACACAGAATTCAACAAACAGGATCAAGGCTTATCAGCTACTACTTCTGCCTCCTGAGATTAAAGGCGTTCTGGGATTAAAGGCGTGTGCCACCATGCCTGTGCTGGGATTAAAGGCATATACCACCATGCCCAGCTTTATTCCATATTCTAAAATTTAGCTTAAGGCAGGGGCCCAAATCTCCCCCTGTTTTTGTTTGTATGCAGGAGAGTTCACCCCATACTTGCCATAAAAGCGGGGGAGTGGCAAGGCTCCAGCCTGGGGGCATCCTTGATAGCATGACACGAGGTCACTATGTGAGGTCATGCCCTCTCTACCTGTGGGAAGGGTCTTTCTCCTAATCCCTCTCATTTCCCCCCTCCCATGAAGACACCCCAACTACTGTTGGGGATTTGGGATACTGGAAGTCTGTCTTAGCTTTTTCCTCCTGAAGATGGACATGAAGTCAAGGCAGTCAGGGTATCTCTCTGAGAGGGGGTTCCCTATTCTCTTGGCCTTAAAGACAGGGACTTGTCAGTCATGTCCAAAAATTAATGAATCTAGCATTGTGAGGTAGGAAGTGGGGGTGATCCCTCCAGAAGCGGTAAGTGTTCCATTCTCACAGGGTTCTCCAACGATCCAGTGTTGAGTGGCAGTGTCAATGATGTTGGATTGCTGTCCACCATGGAAACTCGAGATCCATCCCCAAATTGTTTATTGAATGGTACTGTAGCATCTGACATGGTTTGAGTCTGTTTATGTAAAGCAGAAGAGACATTAGCAGAGTTATCAGGCATGTATATACAGCATTTAATTCTTGGGCCCAGGCAAGGAATGAGTTTCTATCCTGGGTATAGACTGGCAGAATGAAACCAACAACCATGAATAAGGATAGAAAGTGAGCCATGCTTTGTGACAAGAGAAGAGCAGGTTGTTGGGTCCTATTGTGAAGTATTCTCCTGTCCCTGACTCTACTTGTTCTCCAAGTGTTTAAGGTCAAGCAGGCAGCCAAATATGTCAAAAATGTAATTTGGAAAGTCACTTATGGCTCTCCAAAGAGGATTCTTAGGACTCGAGTGCACAGTTGCTTCTCTAGCACTGGTGGTGTTCAGTTAGGATGAGTCCTGGTCATGCGCTGACCTTGGCTTTTCCCCCGTTGGGAGGCTGGGAGGACGGTCTGTCCCAAGTAGACTCTCCTATATTTGACTGGATACTGATTTGGTTCTAGTTCTCCTAGCCCCAGCCTAACTTATTAGTGGTGTGTTCCTTTAATGCCAGTGCTGGAAGAAAAAAAATTACAGACAATTTAAACTGAAAATCTTTGTCTCTCACTGAGGCTGTCTTCCTCAGTTGCTCACCATTTTACCATTTGAGACAGGATTTTTACTGTACCTGGAGCTCACCAGTTCAGCCCTAAGTATCCTCCAGTCTCTGCCTCCCCAGCACCCCAGCACTATTTATGTATGATTTCATACAAATGGTAGAAAACATTTGCCTTATCAGTTCAAAAGAAGGGAAAGTAGGGCTGGAGAGATGACTCATTGTTTAAAGGTGCCTGCTTGCAAAGCCTGACGGCCCACATTTAATGGCCAAGTACCCTCGTAAAGCCAGATACATGGTGGGGCATGAGTCTCAAGTTCATTTCCAGTGGCAGGAGGTGCTGGGGAGGCAGAGACTGGACGATACTTAGGGCTGAACTGGTGAGCTCCAGGTACAGTAAAAATCCTGTCTCAAATGGTAAAATGGTGAGCAATTGAGGAAGACACATGAAATCAACTTCTGGACGCTACATGCTTCCACACACATGCACCCACATGCATACATGCACAATCCATAGACATATGTGCAGACACATACATATGTACTTATACATACCTAGATAGTAATTGAGTAAAATTGAGTAAAAAAATGAGTAAAAAAATCCAAGTGCTATGCTAAACCAAAGAAAGTTGGGCTAGCCAGGAGTGGTGGTACATGCTTTTAATCCAAGCACTAGGGAGACCGAGGTAGGAGGATCACTGTGAGTTAGAGGCCAGCCTGGGACTACAGAATGAGTTCCAGGTCAGCTTGGGTTAAAGTGAGACCCTTCCTCAAAAAGAAAATATCCCCCCAAAAGTTGGGCTATCTATATCAATGTCAAACAAAATAGGTTGAAACAAGGAAAATTGTCAGAAATGAAGAGAAGCATTCCATAATGATAATTATAGTGATATTAACTGTTGCCTCACAATAGAGCTTCAAGAGACATGATGCAAAAAAATACGACTAAATGGAGAAATTAAAAAAAAATCTCTAAATTTGTTGAGGAATTCTACATGCCTTTCTCCACAATTGCTAGAACAAGCCGTCAGAAAACCAGGTAGACTGAAGGAGATAACAGAAGACAATTGAAAAGACCTGAACAGTTCTGTCAACCACCTGAACCTAAGTGACATTTATATAACACTCCACCTGATAATGGCAAGAATTGTCACAGCAAGAATTCCCATAAGGCCCAGCGGTTCCTTTCTGGGTGTATACTAGGAGGAATTGGAAGCAGAAACTAGAAAAGCTTTTTGAATAAGCATGTTCAAGGCAGCATTATCCACAATGGCCATGAGGAGGCAGCAACTCAGGAGTGTTCACTGGTGAAGAATAAAGAAAATGTGGCAGTGTGTATGTACGCTGGAATATTGTCCAGACTAAAAGGAATGGACTTGGGGTGCGTGTTGTAACATGGAGGAGCCTTTATAATGGGGTACTGAGTGAAGCAGGGCAGTTACAAAGGCAAAACACTGTCAGATTGGTAACAAAATCCATAGAGCTGGGAAGTGGAATGGTGATTTCCAGGACCATGAACAAATAAGGGGGTGAGGCAGTGGGTCCTCTAGGGCATTCATGAAGAAAATGACAGCACGTCCAGATAAGGCTGTGGAAGGAAGGAACCTTTGACACTGCTGACAGGAAAGGGAAGTAGTCTAGCTACTACAGAAATCATTACAGAAGCTCCTCAAAAAATGAATAACAGGGCTGGAGAGATGGCTCAGCGGTTAAGGCACTTGCCTCCAGTGCCTAAGGCCCTTGGTTCAATTCCCCAGGACCCACATAAGCCAGACCCACAAGGTGGTGGCCCTGGTGTTCTCTCTCTCTCTCTCTCTCTCTCTCTCTCTCTCTCTCTCTCTCTCTCTCTCTCTCTCTCTCTGTGTATCTATCTGCTTGAAAAATGAATAAATACAATATTTTAAAAAATGAATAACAGCCCTACCATATGACCCAGCTATATGATTTCTGAGTCAATGTATCACAGAGATACTTGTACAGCAATCTTTGTGACAATACTATTCACAATAGCTAAGACATGGAACAAACTTAGGTGTCAATCAACAGAGAGGTGAAACTGTGCTATATACATATATACGCAAATATACGCTATATGTGCTAAATATAATTAGCAAAGATATCCTACTTTGGAAGAAATACTGGATTGTGTTTTCCATGGCTGTGTTCTCTAACTTTGGGAGATGACAATATACATCCTTATGAGCGCAGAGTGTCCTTGTATAATGCCAACTTATTTACAGAGCGATTTCCTAACTACTTGCTCTAAAATCGCCTCTTCCATATTATTCTTATAATTAGGATGGTTCTGCTTTTAAGTGGCTCTAACAATGTGGTAATTGATGTGTTCCTTTCAGTGTTTTGTCTTTATTTTTTATCCTTAAATATGTTATTTATTTATTTATTTATTTATTTATTTATTTATTTATTTATTTATTTATTTATTTATAGAGAACGGGGCACAGCCAGGACCTCCTGCCACTGGAAATGAACTTGAGACTCATGCCCCACCATACATCTGGCTTTACGAGGGTACTTGGCCATTAAATGTGGGCCGTCAGGCTTTGCAAGCAGGCACCTTTAAACAATGAGTCATCTCTCCAGCCCTACTTTCCCTTCTTTTGAACTGATAAGGCAAATGTTTTCTACCATTTGCATGAAATCATACACAAAATCAATGTGGCCTCAGTGAGAGACAGAGATTTTCAGTTTCAATTGTCTGTAATTTTTTGTCTTCCAAAAAAACAAACAACAAACGAATTGGATGTTTGGTTGGGAGGGAGTAGGTGTCTATGTGAATAGACTTGCAGTCAGTTGACTGACTGGAGATATTCAAGGAAAAAAGTAAAAAGGAGAGGGGGCGGGGTGAATATAATCGCCATGACTCCAGCTGAAAAAATCAACAGTAGCCTCAGTACCTTTTCGATATGAGAACATTTCACAGGATGCAGGAAAAAGTCCCACAGACATGTGCTCCAGAGATTAGAACCAGAGAAATGACACTGGTGGACATTCTCTTTCAATGTGTCTACATTCTACTGCACATACATGCATGTGGGTATAGGATAATTCTCCTCACGCTACAGATAGACATGGAATTTTCCTTTTGCTTGCAATGCTTAGGAAACCACATTATTATGGAATTGCTTTCAGATATCAACCTAGCAGTAATCAGTCTCTCTGTGTCTCCTCCTCTGGCTCCTTGGTTAGATTCAAGTGAGGATCGTGCGCACCTTAATTCAGCAAGGAAAATCAAGTATCTGAAGACTCCTCTTGAGTCCTGTGGTTGGCTTCCTTCTCTTCTTCCTCCTTCACCATAGAAACACCCTCACATCCTTTGTTGGAGAGCTCAGATGGGACTGGTGGGTGGGCTGGCTGGTCTTCTAATGACCAGTGCCCCCGGGGCTGCTGGGAAGTAAATGTTATAAGGACCAAGGATTATGTTACCATAACTAACATCTAAGGAGAACACAGGATGAGAAGGCACATGATGGCTTCCTGAGAACCTCCTTGTGCCACTTCTTCTTTCTTGTTTCCATTTGTCAACGTGACAAATGTCCACCCAGGGAGCGATGGACCTACTGCCTGCCTCTCAGGGCTCTGAGGACAGGCTGAGGGTTTGAACTTTCCAAAGCCCTCCCCATGTTAGCTTGAATGTAAAGTCTCCCCTTTAGCCTCATGTGTTTGTGATGAAGCTTCACACTCAATCCCCCTGCTGGTGGCAATTTGTGAGGTAGAGCCTTGCTAAAGGGGGTGTGTCACTGGGGGTGGGCCTTGAGGTTTATTAACCCAGCTCCAAGGCCAGAAACCAGACTATTTCCACCTGCTTCCTTCTCGTGCCATGCTTTCCCCACCATAATGAAACTTCTCAAAACTGAAAGCCTGAAATAAGCCCTTTTCTCCCACAAGGAACTGGGAGCTGTTTTTTCCCAGTAATAAGAAGGCAACTGCACACTTGCTCACCTGCCTTTGTGCATACCCACAGGTACGGAGGGACATGGGAAAAGAGCCCAGGGCATTCAACTGTGGCCACGCCGTTTTGTCTCAGTGTCAGGACCAAGAGCAAGCTGACACCAGGATGATCATGAGAGACTTGTGACAATGAAGTTGAGCACATAGTGCAGAGGGCTACCAAGAATGTGAGTTTTGTCAGTAGTGGACTGTCTACAAAGCATGGCCAGTGGTATTAGGATGTGGTATAGATGTCTGAACACTTAACTCAGCAGCATTTCTGGAGAAACCATTATGAAGCTGGCAAAGTCTAACAAAAGAAATTTCCCACGAGAAGGTAAAAATAGTGTGATTTCAAAGAAGAAAAAGGGGTGCTTTCAGCTGGGAAGATAAGGAGAGGACTCAAAAATCCTTCAGGTTTAGGGTGTCAGAAAGAGAAACATGTGAGATGTACAGAGGAGGAAATGCTGGGCATGTATGCCTTATGTCAGCATCTGAGCAAAGGCACAGATGGAAGAAATCTAATACTGATGGTGAATAATAGAGAAGAGACATTTACTTTGATGAGATTACTCTTAGCAGAGTCTATGCCAAACGTGTGCATGCAAGCAGATGAAAAGAGAATGAATTCATAGAATACTACCTGGAGCTGTGGAAAATGGGGGAAGTCAAGGCAGGAAACCCAGCCATGTGACTCTGGCTTACTCCTGTCTGGGTCTTCTGAGGAACCACATGATTGCATCATTGAATAGTACAGGTAAGGGATGGAAGACTGTACCTGTCTCTGACACCCCCACTGGTTAAGGACTCCCCATGAAACAGCTTCCTCTCCCTTCTATCTGTGTGCATAGTCAAGAGCCCAGCTGGTCCTGCAAGTGTCCAACCTCAGGTTTCCAGGGAGCCCTGGAGTGGGGAGAGGCACTTGTGCTGAAATAGCACAATGTAAGATCATACCTTCTCTCAGGAATGACAGGGCTGAAAGGTAAGCAAGCTAGACCTAAGGTGTGGTTCCAGGATTGGGCATGGATGAGGTAAGCCCATAAGGACAGGTTTGGGATGTATTTTACCTAACTGAGAAATCTAAACTCAGCAAAGAATATGCATGACAAGATCCTATGTCTGTGTTTATCATGGCTGAGGTCTTCTGAAGGCAGAAACCTTGCCATGTTGGCATTGATGTTCAGGATGGTACAGTATCTTTCAGTCTCCGTGAGCTTGGTCAGTGAGTATGCAGATCAGAGCACAGGCTTTAACTAAAGTAACTTCCACAAAACGGACAAATGAATTCAAACTACTTCCACAAATAAAATGTATGGAATATATTCCTAAATTCCATAAAACATAAGAAAATCTCATAGCCAATCCATCTATTTCCAACCACCTTATAAAGTAAAACAAAGATAGTGCAATTAGTTCTAAGACATGACCTGTAATGCCAGCTGATATGAATAATTCTTTGTAATATGGATTGAGTAATATTTATCTTGCCTAACAATTACCATAATCAAACTAGGCTGATTGTCAAATGACTAAGTAATGATATTATGAGTATATCATGATTATCAAGATATGTAAAATGGAGCTAGGGAGATGGCTTAGGGGTTAAAGGTGCTTGCTTGAAAAGCCTGATAGCCTGAGTTCAATCCCCAATACCCCACGTAAAGACAGATGCACAAAATGGCCCATGCATCTGGAGTTCATTCTGATGTCCCCATCTAGCCCCCCCTCTGCAAATAAACAATTGAAAAAATTAAAAGATATGTAAAATGTTTATTTTATGTTTGCCTCGTACATTAGATTTTTTTGAGGTAGGGTCTGACTCCAGCCCAGGCTGACCTGGAATTCCTTATGTAGTCTCAGGGTGGCCTTGAATTCATGATGATCCTCCTCCCTCTGCCTCCCAAGTGTTGGGACTAAAGGCGTGCACCAACCTCAGGTTTTTTTGAGGGACTATAGTGTTTATAATAAACCTTCATAACAATAACAAATAATAGTCATTCACTGAATGTTTAGATTCCACATTTTAGCACTATGGGTTGACATAAATAGAAGTGAGGGCTGCATATTAGGACCATGTGACCTATCTGGAATTGCCCACAGAGGGGACGGTGGGGCAAGATTAGGAAAGAATGCAAGCGATTTGGGGTTCCTTACTAGGATGATGTTCAAGTGAGGGACACTGTGCAAAAATAGATTTCTGGACATGAGGTAACTTGGGTCTGGTCAGAATGTAGTGAGCTCAGCTGCTGATGACATTTCCAGGGAATGGTTGTGTTTAATGATGACATCTTGTGTTTTAGGCAAAACGGTACTTTGACGGCTTGATTTTTATCCATGAACAGGCCAGACTAGATTTACTCATCAAGATCTAAATAGAAGTTAACGTTGTAAGTTTCACCCTTCCTTTGGGTGAGAATGACGGGCTGGTTTGCTATGCTGGAGGTGGCTATGAACCAGCCAGGATAAGAGACAGACTGAAAGACAGAGGTGAAGCCATCCTTACTGTGGAAAAACAGAAAGGGTTTCCGTGCTTTGTTCTCCTTGTACAAGTCCATGATATTGATCTCCTGTGGGGGGGTGGATAAAAATAGGTTTATTAGTAGGGTCACTACAGGGAGGGGGCTACAGTAACTTAGTATATGCATAGCTGTACCCTAAAGGAGGGACTACTAGGGCTTGGGGCACAGGAAAGTGATAAGAACTCAGAAGTCGACATAACAAGTACCCACTAGTTTCCAGAAGCCTGACTCTACCCACAATAGCACAACACCAGGTGCAGCTGATTCTTTGAAGCACTATTCTCTTGTTTGAACTAGACAGAGGTTTGAATTCCTTCCAGGAGCTCCTGGTATGTGTCTGTTTGCAGGTTCATCTATACGTCTTGGATCCAACCTCAAGTAGGCATATACATCGTTAGTACAATTAGCTTTGTAACTTCAAGTGCACAAATGTAAACATGTACTTGGAAAATATGGACAATTTCTCTCCAATTAAAGGTTGGGTAAGTGGGACCATCTCAAGATCTCAAAGCCTTTCAAGGAATCAGATCATCAAAACTGAGGGTGACCAAGCTTCTCTTCCTTCACTTTTCAGAAACATTTCCATGGTTATAATGATCTGGTTTTCAGAAGATCTGTGATCAGATTTCAGAATGTGTTGTATCTAAGCCAATGGCATTGCTTACTGATTTGGGGACCAGTTTGGTCAGGTGTCTGGATAACCTAAGGATATAATTTTTACTCTATAACAGTGAAGTGAAACAAAAGCTCCATTTGATGCATTTCTCTCATTGGCTGCACAGACACTCACCTCAAGCTGCAAAGTAGGTTTGCTCTCAATTTCTGCACAGAAGAGACAGAGATCCTCCCCTCTGATTCCCAGGTAAATCAGGTTACCTTCTGCTTCATCATAGAATTCTGTATCTCTGCATGATAGTATAGTCAGAGAGACTAGAAATGCAAGAGAAAGTGGGGAAGATATCAGGCTCAAAGTCCAGTTGTCTATTCTAGAATACATTTGTTCCCCTGACCCAGGGGATGATAATAGGACTGTAAGCTTCCGCTCTTCCATCTGGTCTCTCTCATTAGGTCCATGACAGTGATCCTTGTTTGCTTTCCTGAAAACTAGTTACTTTTTCTTGTCATCTGGACTCATTGTTTTCCCAAAAATAAAAACAAATTTTCCCCTACCATCTTATGTAAATATGGCCATATACTCTTTTGGGGTCATGTGATATAATTCTTTTATTATAATCTGTATTATATTATATATAATTAATTAATATTAATATAATCTAAATTATATTATAATATAATGTGTTGTTGTGTTGTCCATGTTAATGGTAAGTGGCAGGTGAGGTAATTTTGAGGTTGGCAAAGCAGAAACCTATAATTCTTGACCTCTGGTGCATCATGGGCCCACCAAGGAACCCAACTTGAGCCTGTCTACTGATGTGTGTTCAACAAGTGGAGGAAGCATGCTTCTCTCATATTTAAGCCTCCACAGTGTGTTATTTAATGCTTTAATCATTTTTTTTTTGTTTTTCAAGGTAGGGTCTCGCTCTAGTCCAGGCTGACCTGGAATTCACTATGTAGTCTTAGGGTGAACTCACAGCGATCCTCCTACCTCTGCCTCCAGAGTGCTGGGCCACCACGCCTGGCTAATGCTTTAATCATTTAACAAGAGATTCCCAAGAATTTGGTGGTTCTGTTTCTCTCCTTCTGAGAAGAGGACAGAAAATGAATCCATTCCACAACTATTTACTAACTTCCCACTCAAGATAAAACACTAGTGGGCATTGGAGATTTAGAGAAAAAAAAGATAGTGTCATATTCCCATGAAACTTAAAAGTAATGATAAAATAAGAAGATGAAAACAGAAAAATCATGAAAAACCCTCAGTTATTTACCTCATCTTAGCTGGGACACAAAGAAGCCTAAGGGAGGAAGGGTTTATTTCAGTTTACAGTTCCAGGTAATAGGACTGAACGCCATGGTGCGGAAGGCATGGAGGCAGGAGCTAAAAGCAGAGCTGGTCCATTCAGCCCACAGTGAGGAATCTGAGGACAATGAATGCCGATGCTCTACCTGGTCTCTCTCCTGTTCTACAGTGTAAGATCCCAGCCCATGAAATAGTGCTGTCCATGCTGAAGATGGCCTTTCCAAGCACAATTAACCTAATCAAAATAATCCTAATCTAAATAATCCCTCACAGGTGATTCTAGGCCCTAATGAAGCAGTTTCAGGGTAGCAGCCCCCCAAACCGACCCCAGAAATAAACTAAGAGAGAAATGTCCTCCAGTTTATAAAGGGGGAAGCTAGTTCTTCCTTAACCCTTTTCCTCTAGAACTCATCAAAGGGTGTGAATGAAATTATTAGGTTAATAAACATGCAGATTACTAACCATGTAGAAGGCATGGAGCCTGGTTTTTCCCCCATATTTCCCTTTCCCAGGAATGCAAAGAGGATTTCTTCCCTTGCTTGGAAACTTGTTGGTGCCTGGTGCCGTAGTCAGCCACACACCGCTGGGATAAATCTCCAAACCAGGCACAATTTTGGGGAGGAAAGTATTTATTATTAAACTAACAGATCCAGGGGAAGTAAGGAAAGGCTGGCCCCGCTTTCACAGATCCAAGCAAAGACATTGACCTCCAAAAGCAAGCAAGCACACTGTAACACTGTAACTCACAAAACAGGATTGCCAGACTTGGGTTCTGGCTGCTGTTTTGCATATGTATCCCTAGTATTTTGCATTTAATTTAGAAATACCTCAGGGCCAGACTCCAGGAGGCCAGGCAGTTCCTTCAGCCCAAAGGCTGGAGACAATTTACAATTATAATAAACACAATTATAATAAATTCTATTGGGGGACATCTATTCAAACTATAACACCTGGATACCTGGCATGGGGGCTGGACTGACCAGCTCAGTGCCTACTTGGTAAAAATTCCCATGAAAGACTCCAATCAGAGACTCCAGGCTAGCTTTCTCATCTCCCTTCTCCTGCATAGGAGCTCCGTCTTTTCTTTCCAAACTTCACCCTCTGTGGATTTCATTCATCAAAATTCACAAGACAAAAACCTAGAGGCACTGACTCAGTGGAAGGTTTGTGTGGCTTTGAACATACAGTACTCTTAACTCCTGTGTTACATCCCAACGCAAAGCCGAGAAAAGCCCTGCCACTCTCAGAAGCACCCCAAATTCCCATATCACTTTCCTGGGGACAATCAGTATAAGCTATCACACTCTGACCAAAGCTTGGGACTGTAAGAGAGATGAGATTTAGAGAGAAGATTCAAGAAGACAGCTTTACTGAGCAGGAATCCAAGTCAAGATTGTGAAGCTAAAGAACACTGTCCTATGAAGAAAGGGAAATGGAGTCTTTGAGAAGGGTTGATGAGAGAGTTACAGGGAAAGGAAAAAAAATATGGGAAGTCCCCTGTGTAGAAGTGAGCTCTTAAGGGCTGGAGAGATGGCTCAGCGCTTAAGGCACTTGCCTCCAGTGCCTAAGGCCCCGGGTTCAATTCCCCAGTACCCACATAAGCCCAACCCACAAGGTGATGGCCCTGGTGCTCTCTCTCTCTCTCTCTCTCTCTCTCTCTCTCTCTCTCTCTGCTTGAAAATGAATAGATAAAATTTTAAAAAAGAAGTGAGCTCTTAAGTTCAAGGTTCTGAAAGCAGAATGGGGCATATGAAGTCTCCCCAACTTCTCCCGTATCTCCTCCCATGAACAGCAACACCAAGGCATATTATTCAACTTCATGTATTAAGAATCTTGTTAAAGTTTCTCTGGGCAGAATGGATAGGAACTACATAAATGAAGAAGGGGGGATGGCAATGAGGGAGCTTTTGTGGTGGTCCTTGACACATAATATTAACTTTGAAGTAAGGCATGTTGAACCACTGGAATCATCAGACTTTGCCAGCGGGTTGGATGAGGGTAAGGGGAGTTGTACTCGAGTGAACAGAGCAGGTGGTAGTCACTGATGGAGATCAGGAGCAGAGTGAGACTTAAGAAAACCAATCATTCAGAGATTTCAGAGAGAAATCAGGAGATATCGTTCAATGGGGAGCTAGAGAAGCACACACAGAAAGAGAAGATGGAAAGTGTCCCGGAAGTGTCTATCCCACAAAATGTAAATCACGGGCCTAGTGAGATCAGAGAAGTGTCCTTTAGGCTTGGGTGTTTGACATGGTCTTGGAAAGAGGAACGGAAGGGAAGGAGTGACAGGTAGCCTAGGAGTCAGATTAACTCTATAAAAATCATACATGAGATTTAAAAAAATATTTTTATATATTTTATTTGCAAGCAGAGCAGAGAGATACACAGAGAAGGGGAGAGAGAGAGAGAGAGAGAGAGAGAGAGAGAGAGAGAGAGAGAGAGAGAGAGAGAGAGAGAGAGAGAGAGAGAGAGAGAGAAAGAAACTATAGGTGTACCAGGGCTTCTAGCCTCTGAAAACAGACTCCAGATGCAAGCACCACCTTGTGCATTTGGCTATATGTGGGTACTGGAGAATTGAACCCAGGTCTTTAGGCACTGGAGGCCAACGCCTTAACCGCTGAGCCATCTCTCCAGCCCCATACATGAGATATTTTAAAAACAAACATTAATGTTTATTGTAGAGTTCTTTAGAGAACTGTAACTTCATCAGTGAGTTAACCCATTGATAACTTCATGGCTGAGTTGAGTGTTAGCAGGAAGGGCCTGTTGGGGTCACTGGTGCCTATAAAACATGTGCTTATTAGTAGATCTCCCTCTTCTTCCCAGCTGCTATGAGGTCAACAGCTTTCCTCAAGGATGCCTTTCTATCATGAGATTTTTGGCTTGACATTCATCTAAAAATAATGGAGCCAGCCAACCAAGGGCTAAACCCTCTCAAACAATAATCCCAATTCAGCCTTGAGTGTTTCTCCCTCCCCTGCCCCTGCTTTACTATCGAGGTCTTACGAGTCTCGGAATTTCTGCTTTGGACTGTGTTGGGTATCCTCAGTGTCTGTCTCCATGACCCTTTCACAGGTTATCTGACTTGCTTTGGAGATCGTTCTCTTGCTCATCTCACCACTTCCTCATGTTTCATTTGGTCCTAGATGGTAAATCAGAGGTGGTCATCTCCTGCCTTGGTGCCAGCCATCATCCCATGTCTTTTTGGTGGAATTTTTATGTGAGGGCCTTTGTGTGAGGGAGGATAGTTCATTATAGCAATGCAAATATCGACAGCACACTGGCTATAGGAATAGAATGTGGGGATCAAGGGTGTTTGGTATTCGGATTAGAGAATTGACCTGAAAGCATGTCTGTGATAGAAAGCGCCTGGCAGACAAAGATGGAATTAAATCTAACATAGAATTCCTGGAGAAAGGGAAAGAGGCTGGGATGGACTGATTCTTTTGTTCCTAGAAAACAATATCTCACTATTATTAGCAGGGAAGATGTAGTGAGAAAAAGAATGTGACTATTTGGTGGTGGAGAGATGAGAGAGTTTGTACCTCGGATGTAGGTAGGGATAGTTGGAATTTAAAGAAAAACAACTCCAAGGGCTGGAGAGATGGCTCAGCGGTTAACGTACTTGCCTCCAGTGCCTAAGGCCCCCAGTTCAATTCCCCAGTAACCACATAAACCAGACTCACAAGGTGGTGGCCCTGGTGCTCTCTATCTCTCTCTCTCTCTCTCTCTCTCTCTCTCTACTTGAAAAAATGAATAAATAAGATATTTAAAAAAATTCCAAGGATAGCTTAGCCATTGTGAGAAAGAACACACCCCTCTAATCTGAAGACACTCATTTTGGTAAAGGGAGCTGCCAGTGTCTGGCACCCTCATTTCTAATTATGTTTTTTCCTTTGTGGAAGGGAACCATTTTTCCCTTGCTTGCCCTTCCTTTGGATAGCAGACTGACACCTGGAAACTGGTGAGGACCAGGGCAAGGTCCCAGCAGGCTCCCTTCCCTCCCCCAGAGAAGCTGATATCCCTTTAGGAGCAACAGTGGCCTTAATGTCACTCACCAGGCTTGACATTGTTTTTCTCAGGAACTGCTATTAAAGAATTTCCACTCAGGATCCACACCATCTGCTGAGGATCTCGAATACTGTAGGCGACAGGATATGCCTGAACTGCCACAGAACAGAAAAGCATATAACACAGGTGTGGTTAAAATTATCTTTAGGACATCAGTTGCATTTTGACATCAATGAGTTTCAATTTTGGGGATAGATTTGTTATTTTTTAAAAATATTTTATTTATTGATTTGAGAGAGAGAGAGAGAGAGATACAGACAGATAGACAGAGAGAATGGGCACACCAAGGCCTCCAGCCACTGTAAATGAACTCCAGACACATGCACCCTCTTGTGTATCTGGCTTTACATGGGCACTGGGGAATCGAACTCAGGTCCTTCTGCGTTGCAGGCAAGCGTCTTAACTGCTAAGCCACTTCTTCAGCCCTAGATTTGTTATTAAAAGAGGTAGCAATCAGGGTAAAGAAAGTGGAAACATGACAAGGGTTGGTTTGTGGATTAAGGCATCAGAAGTGATCTAAGTACATATATGGTCTCAAGAAATTTTTGAGACTTGATTGTTTTTTTCCCATCGGAACTATCTTTTCCTGATAGATAAAGTCTCTAAGTAGTACCAACAACACAAACTAATTAAATGTGTCATTAGTATATTGTCTTGTCTTTACTTTCTTGGTCCAAATAAGCATTTCTAAATATCAACAGCAAAAAAGAGCTTAGTACCCTGAAAAAAATTAAATGCAGTTTTCTAAGCATTTCAGCCACAGCAAATACATATGTACCTGGGTAAGGGACTTGAATCTTGCTGTCTCTAGTGAGTCGGATGAAGATAGTGCCATGCTAGCTTCAGAATCTCTTCAGGTGGACGTGGTTCATCAGAGTGTGGACAGGAGGTTTCTTTAGCTGGCCCTGGAGAGAAAGAGAGAATGAAATGATATCCACTCCCTATCCCTAGAATTCCATTGTACAAATACATCAGCAAGGGCTTCTGCCAGTCCCTGTCCCAGATCCATATTTTAATGTGCATACCAGGGGAACATATTCCAAGGCCAGCAAATCCTGCATGGAAGCTGTGGTGCCTGGAGTGTCCTGAATCTCCAGGCTGTGTTGGATTTGGGGTCCCATCCATCATCACATCTGAGATGGTGACGGGGTTCCCTAGCATCACCCCAGGGACCTTGTGTGCAAATAGTCACTGGGCTTAGAAGAAGATAGAGTATGTTTCAATGTCTGCTCTAGCCCTCTCCATGGCTGCCTTTAAAATGAGCGCTCCAGAGTAATTGACAGCCAGCAAAGCTGGTCTTAGACTCCTGTGTCCCTTGACTCTTCAACCAAAGACACAGCTCCAAGAGTTTGGCATGTGGCCACCCGTAGTCATATGAGATGTTTTGATTCTCTAATTATTCTCTAATTATATCTTTTTATTCTGGTCATAGGCCAGCTCCCTATGAAGTTAGTAGTCTTCACGATGAGGACCAGTTGTTCAAAGTCCTCCATGTCCCAGGATCTTCTGTGCCTGCCTCAACAGTTATCCAAATCTAGGAATACCCAAACCACCAGACAACACTCTCATAGGGAATCCTATGGGATCCCCACCTCCTGTAGCCTTTACCTTGGACAAAGGCCTTCCTAGGCACCCATGTCCAGACAGAGCAGTGAAAAGAAGTTCCCCATACATGGCTTTGAGCAGCAGAAATTACCTTTGTCCAAAGATATTCTTGTCTCTGGGAACAATGTTATGGCTCCAGCCGCATCTGTAGAATTTGAAAGGCTGGTCGAAGACTCCAGATGTTCTAATGAACAAGGAAGGAGCCCTATCCCCTGAATCTGGGTGTGCCCACTTTGGCAAGAAAGCTGGGTGGCACAGAAGAGTTTTTGGGGGTGTAGGTAAGCAATACAGGTGTGACTGGTCTAGCCTTCTTAAGAAAGAAAAGCTGGGCAAACAGTAGAAAACAATACTGAGGTAATGCAGAGACCAGATGCTGAATTAAGACAAGGAAGATCTTTTCCGGAGTGGAGACAGAGGTGTGGCTCTGTTGACTTAGTGCACAGCATGAGGCCAAAGCTCTGATCACATCTGATTTTGGCCAAATTACAGCCCTGCTCTCAGATGTTTTACATAATCTGTGTGCCACACTTGCATAGGTACAGTGAGAGCTTACTCTGCTTCTGCTAAAGTTGTAAGAGTTTTATCTCAGTGATCTTTTTTTAAAAATATTTTATTTATTCATTTTCAAGCAGAGATACAGAGAGAGAGACAGAGACAGAGACAGAGAGACAGAGAGCACACCAGGGCCACCACCCAGTGGGTCTGGCTTATGTGGGTCCTGGGAATTGAACATGGGGCCTTAGGCACTGGAAGCAAGTGCCTTAACCACTGAGCCATCTCTCCAGCCCCTCAGTGATCTTTTATTCCCCAAAACAGCTTACCCCAAGCCACTCAGCTAGTCAGTTTAGCTGAGATGTCTGCCAATCGACTTTATTCTTAGCTGCTACACGCTATGTCTCCTTTGGGTCGTGACCTTCCTACTTCATTAGCTGCAACTCGGAGGAGGAGGTCTGGGTTTTACTTGTAGCTATTGAAATCATCCAGTGTTTCCAGGTTCAGAACGATTTTGGAGGTTTGTGGCTTCCTAACTCTGAGTCATGAATCTGATGCAGCCATTGGTAATGAAGGGAAACCTTGACTCCTGAACCGCTATTGTGGGTCAGCCCTAAACACTTTAAAAATCTTACTCATTCGGTACCAAAGTTTGCTGTCAGGTGATTCCCTAATACAGGTCATGATTCTACCCTGAAGTCTACCATTCAGTCTCTTTTTTGGGTTACGCAATGCCCCCTAATTGTTCTTCCTGTTTCTGCTCTTACCTTCCTGGAGTCAAATGTCCAGGATGCATCTGATTCATGACTGTGACCAGGATTAGACACAATATGGAGATTTCTTCGAACCCTCCAGTGACTTCACTTCCAGTCAGGAGAGTAACAAGAACATGATCATCTCAGTCCCTGGCTTCTACCCCTGGTCTGTGAGTTTTCTTGTTCTAGACACACAATAGATCCTTGATAATTCTCCCAAATTATTCTTATTTGAGCCTCTGGGTATTTGGCTATAACTCCTATATCCCTTTGGAAACCTATTTCATCATTGTAGGGTTTTTAAACAACAGAACATCACTATGTCTAGGATAACATAGGAAAGAAACTCTTGTTATTTTTTGTCCAAGTCGGACATTTTGTCTTTTTCCTAAAGGTATTGGGCAGTTTTATATCACCATAAAAATTCTTAAGCCTTATTCTGTAGTATACAGAAAGAATCTGATGCTTATTGGCTTGAGATTTTGTTGGTGGACCCAGAGAAACATTAAGTCTAGTTTTAATTATATTCCATGACTTAAACAAGGTCCTTCTGACTAAGGTACCCAATGCCTTCTGAATTATGAGCTGGGAATGTTATCCCCTGCCTTAGGGATAATCACAATGTCACAAAAGGTGGGAAGGAGGAATTGGAAATATAGTGTTATACAGAAATATTTATAGCATATTTAAAGTGACGGGAAATCTGAGGGCATTGGTGATTCAGTGGTAAAGTGATGGGAAATAGGTTGAAATTAGCTTAATTAAGGATATTTAACTCCAAGCTTGAGGAATAGAACAGTTTAATAGCATAAATAATAAGACAGTAGATAGAATGGAACCACAAAAAAAGATAATTCAAAAAAGGCAGAGGAGGATAAGAACAGATGGAGCAAACAGCAAACAGCAAGAGGGTAGATATTAATCCAGCCACATTCCGATGTAAATTAAATGCAGATGCTGTAAATACACCAGTTCAACGACTGAGATTTTCAGATTGAATAAAATTGTAATATGTAGCCAGGCATGGTGGTGGTGGTAGTGGGAGGTTATGCTTGTATTCTGACCTCCGGAAGACTGAGGCAATGGGAGTTTGAGACCAGCCTTCACTAGAGTTCCAAGACTGCCTGGATAGAATGAGACCATCTTAAATAAAGCAAGAAGACAAACGGAATAAAAATAAACAGCAGAAGAGCCGGGTGTGGTGGCGCACGCCTTTAATCCCAGCACTCAGGATGCAGAGGTAGGAGGATCACCATGAGTTCAAGGCCACCCTGAGACTACAGAGTGAATTCCAGGTCAGCCTGGGCTAGAGTGAGACCCTACCTCGAAAAACCAAAAATAAAATAAAATAAGCAGAAAGCAACACATAATTATATATTATCTGTAAAAATCATTAAAATATAAAGATACAAGGGCTGGAGAAAGATATACCAGCAGATGCTAAATCAAAGACCAGCTATGTCAAATCAGACAAAAAAAAAGATTAAACACAGGAAAGATTGTCATGAATGAAGAGGAACATCCCTTGATGACGTGTGTTAACAATCTTAAATGTGTATGTACTTAACAATAGAGCTTAAAAATACATAGACCCAAAGTAATGGAACTAAAGAGAGAAACAGACATGTCTCCAAGGAATTCTATTCTCCCTTCCCTATCTATAATTGAAAGAACAAGAAGACAGAAAATCAGGAGGGCTAGAGAGATGGCTCAGTGGTTCAGGCACTTGCCTGCAAAGCATAACAACCCGGGTTCGATTCCACAGTACCCACATTAAGCCAGATGCACAAAGTGGTGTGGTGCATGCATCTGGAGTTCATTTGCATTGCCTGGAGGCCCTGGTGCATCCATTCTCTCTGTCTCTCTTCTCTATCTCTCTGCTTGCAAATAAACAAACAAATAAATAAATAAAAAGAAAATCAGGAAAACTAAAGGACCTAAGTGACATTTATGCAACACTCTACCTGATAATGACAGGAAGTGTCACACCAGAAATTACCATAGATTCTGGCAGTTCCTTTTGAGGCATTTACTAGAAAGAACTGGAAGCAGAGTTCAAAAGCTTTTTGAATTCTCCTGTTCCCAGCAGCATTATCCTGAGTGGCCACAAGGTGGAAGTAACTCGATCGTTCACTGTCTGGTGAATAGAGACAATGTGCATGTCTACATTGGAATATTAAGCAGACTAAGGATGGAAGGCTGCAACCTGGAAGAACCTTGGAAACAAAACCACTGTGATGTTGCACTTGCTCGAGGGACAGGGAAGCCACGATCCTAGGGATGGAAAGTGGAATGGTGAGTGTTAGAACTAAAATGACGGGAGTCGGGGACTTTTGGTTCACTAAATGGAGTTTCAGCTTTACAAGATGAGAATTCTGGGATGGTTGAGGGTTGCAGATCCATATGAATGATCCCTCTGTATACTCAAGGTAGTAAAACGATAACTTGTATGTTATTCATATTTTCCACAACTTAAAAATAATTTTGAAATATATCAAAAAGTCAAATATTTATATCAAATATATCAAAAGTCAGATATATCAAAAAGTCAATGAGAGAGAGAATATATTAGTTTAAAATAATATTTGTTTTGAGGAGTTCATGAAAGGGGTCAGATAGTCCCACCTCCCCTGTTTACTCAGAGCCAGGCCTTTCTGATTGATGACAGAGCCAAGGCCACTTGGAACCTTCTCGGGGGCAGTTCTGATATGTTGGCAATGGGTGCTCAGTGCCTGGGTGAACTGTTCCTTCTGGAAAGAGATAAACAAGCCATGAAATGATGGTTGACATCCCAGGAAGAGATGAACCACCCCTGGCCTATCATGTAGGCCCCGAATGAAACCTGTAAGAAAGTAGAGTGACAAGCAAGAGACCTATCATCACAGCAAGTCAGATAACCCAGGATAGGTCAACAAGACAGACACCAACAATATCCAACACAACCCAAAGCAGAAGATTTCACCAATAAAGCGGATTTAAAACTCACCTACCATGACTCAGGGAACTGAGTGGAAGAGGGGGCAAAAAGAATGTAAAAGCCACACTGGGGGAGAATATCCAGAGACACTGCCCCCCTCAGCAACAAAACACAAGGGGATGGGGCAGGGGGGGGAAACTGGCTACCTCTTGTACAATTCATAACCCCCTACTCCATGGGCAGTGTGCCCACCGAGGAGGATACCCAGTGGATTGGGGACAGGGAGGAGGGAAATGGGGGTACCATCATAATATTTGCTCATACAATGTATCTAATTATGGATAATAAAGATATCAATTCTAAAACAATGAGGACTATACATGGATAGGTCCTGTGGATGTTTGGAATCAGCTGAGAGTGCCCTCTGCTGTTGAGTCAGAAACTTGCAGCTTTGTGCATGTTCTGGCTCAAAAGAAGTTAGCCCTGATCAACATGAATGGAACTTTTCCTGACCTGTTGGCTTTTCACTTATATCTTCTGCTTATGTTAATGTGATATTTAGCTCCTCAAAGTAATGGACATGCCATAAAAATGATGGGATGTAAGTCCTCGACTCTGGAGTCTGCTGATCTACAGACAAGTTCTTGAATATACTCTGGAGGGTCTCACCTGAATCTCAGGTAATGAAGCTGCAAGGCTCTAGCCCTACCCTTGGTGACTCAATCACAAGAAACTGCCTGTAGGTGTGACGGATGCTGGAGCCTAGCCCAGTTGCCCACAGACTCTGCCCAATCCCAGCCTGTAGAACTGGCCATTCACCCACCCCCACCCCCATCCCCACCCAAGCCAGGAAAGTGCCAGCCCCAGTGCTTTGACCCAGCCCACCAGATTCATGGAAGTCCTGTGTTTCTCTTTCCTATTGCTCCCTGGCTGATACTATGGTGTGTTTCAGTGGAGGAAGCCTACCTGCTTGTTTGTGGCTCGAAAGGCTCACAACAAATCCTTCAGTCATTCAGCAGGGTGAGCTTGAATGAGTCAGGCCTTTCTCCTCTCTGGGTGGGGGAGCCATTCAAGCACATGTAAGGAAGCATTTGGTCTCAAAACCAACGTTGGATTTAGGTCACGGTAAACTTGGCCTCTGATGTGTTCTGTTCACATGCCTGGAATCAGGCTGGAAAGGTTGGAAAACAGCAAGGAGGCAGGAAACATGTGGCCAGGGTTGGTGCTATGTGCTGACCCAGGTCTTCACAGGCTCTGCCTCAGTCAGTCCTCACAGTACCCAAAGGATGAGGGAATTACTGTCTTCTTTATAGAGAAACAAAAAGGAGACAGGGTGACGTATCATATTAGAGAGATGAACCAAATTCCCCAAGGCCAGTAAGGTGATGGTGGTGGTGATGATCGTGATGGTGGTGATGATAATAATGGTGGTGATGATCGTGATGGTGGTGATGGTGGTGGTGATGGTGATGGTGGTGGTGATGGTGATGATGGTGGTGGTGGTGATGATGGTGGTGGTGGTGATGGTGGTGGTGGTGGTGATGGTGGTGGTGGTGATGATGGTGATGGTGGTGATGGTGGTAGTGGTGGTGATGGTGGTGGTGGTGATGATGGTGATGGTGGTGATGATGGTGGTGGTGGTGATGGTGGTGGTGGTGGTGGTGGTGATGGTGATGGTGGTGATGGTGGTGATGATGATGGTGGTGGTGATGGTGATGATGGTGGTGGTGGTGATGGTGGTGATGGTGGTGGTGGTGGTGGTGGTGGTGGTGGTGGTGGTGGTGGTGGTGGTGGTGGTGGTGGTGGTGATGGTGGTGATGATGGTGGTGGTGGTGGTGATGGTGGTAGTGGTGGTTATGGTGATGGTGATGGTGATGATGATACAGGTGACATTTAAGCACTTTCTATGTGGCAAACATTAACCTAAACACCACACATATACTAACTTACTTAAGACTGATAAATATTTTTATTTAATCTTCATTTTACACACGAATATTCTAACATGCCATAAAGAGTCAATTAGCTTGACTAAAGATAATCCTAGGAAGTTACAGATTTAGGACTTAGTCTGAGACAGGTTATACATGGCCACATAGTAAATATTTTAGGCTTTCAGACCATATAGTCTCAATCAAAGATATTTATGTCTGTCATCATAGTGCAAGGGCAAGGAGAGGCAATATGTTAACAAATGAGAATGACTACATTCCAATAAAACTTTATTTGTAAAAAAAATCTAATGAGCTGATGTTGAGCCACAGGCCAAAGTTTGTCAACCCATACTCTTAACTGCTATGTCAAGAAAATAGAAACCAATAAGCATCAAGATTCTTTGAGAAATAAAAAAAATCATAAAATAAAATGTTAGACAATTCCTTGATCTTTGTGAATGTGATAGAGCATACAACTAATTCAATGTTAATGAAACATCTATTTGTTAGGGACACACAGGACCACAGTAAGGGCTTAGGCTTCCCCATAAACACAGTAGGGAAGGAAAACATTCCTGAATGCCTTCTAGCAACATTGGGTTGGGGATGTAACAGATCGTCACCATAATGCTTGAATGCTAAATGGTAGTGAGTAAAGGTGACATGGCTGCAGGAGAGGGAAGCAGAGAACCGTGAGGGTAGGCCTCGTTGAGAAGGTGGTACAGAAGCAAAGTCCTTAAGGAAATGTAGGGGTGAGTCATACTGATGTATTGGTGAAGTGTCTTCTGGGCGTGGGGAATGGTCAGTGAAAAGGCACTGGGAACGGACATCTCTCACTTGTTTAAGGAAGAGAACGATGTCTACCTGGCTCTTCCCCTCCTTATTGAGAAAAGAAGGGTTAACAGTTAATGGAAGCCCTGCCATGTAGAACCTTACAACAACTTTCATCCTCAGAGATACCGGTGCCAGAAGAACGTGGATAATGTAAGGATTGCTCCCATCGGTGTGTTCCATTTTGGTCTCAGTATCTTTGGATTCAGGGTTCTAAGATTCAGCTTAGACTCAAATATCAATCAGGAGTCAAATGTCAGGCAATGTAAGGAATGCATGCCAGAATTCACATCCATAAATAGATAATAATAGTAGTTCCTATTCAGGCAGAGTGTGGAGTGAAGAAAATCCAGGAAAACCACTAAACTTAATTCCATTAATGTAGTGAACACTCAATGAATATAGATTGATTTAATTCTTGTTAAGTTGATCTCCCGACCAAGTATTTACTATCTTGCCGGGATGAACTGTTTGTGTTTGTTACTAAGGGGCTGCTGTTCTCACTCAAGGGGACATTGTCTTGCTTCAGGCTGTGATGTTTTCTGGGACATATTAAAAACTACAGAGAATTAAGAAATATGCTGAGAGGTGGAAACCTACCTAAGACAGTGGAGAATGAAAAAAAAATAACAGTAACATAAACTGCTAGTTGTGATGACAAGGTGTACTAGTTACCTAATAACTTCTGACAAACAGGCCCCAAACTTTTAGCTTAAAGCAAGAAACATGTCTTACTCCATATAGTTCTGTGAGGGTTCCCTCGTGGGACTCTGGGAGGTAGATAGCCGGTCAGATGTCAGCTGGATCTTCAGTCTGCCAAACAGCTGTGGCTGGAGGACCTGTCTTTGAGCTTCCCAACCCCCTCACCGTGTTGACCAGATGCCTCTGTTCCCCAACGTGTGGGTCTCTACAGGATCACTTAAATATCCTTGTCACACTGCAGCTGGCTTCCCTATGGTGAATGATCCAGAAAGAGCCAGCAGGA
This sequence comes from Zapus hudsonius, assembly GCA_004024765.1. Lineage (NCBI taxonomy): Eukaryota > Metazoa > Chordata > Mammalia > Rodentia > Dipodidae > Zapus > Zapus hudsonius. The sequence goes on from PVHP010004394.1 coordinate 39,167, forward strand.
AACTGTATCGCCTTTTATGACCTAAGCTCAGAAGTGACACATGGTGGTTGTTTCCTTCATGTAACAAGTTTACTGGTAACAAATCACTAGATGCAGCCCACACGCAAAGGAAGGAGAATGAAGTCCCACTCTTGCAGGATGAAGTACCCAAGAATTTTCTCATTATTAATTTTTAGTTAGCATACATAATAATAGGTTTCAATATGATAGTTTAATGCATAGGTATTGCATCTTATTCATACTCTCCCACTAACTCCTTCCCTCATGCCTCTGGCCCCCTCTGAAATATTCAAGAACTTGTGGACATATTTTTAATCTACATATAGGATATATGAGTTCAGGGTAAAATAACAATATTGACCTTAGTGCTGGGCTTAATTTTCCAAGGTTCAAACCTTGACTATCATATAAGCATATGGTGAGGAGGAGTCAAAGATTTACTTATTATTAATAAGTGAAAGAATCAGCTCACTGATCAAGATAATGGTCCAAAAATGATTCATGCCAGGCCTAGTTGTATACTCCTGTAATGCTAGAACTCAGGAATCAGAGGCAGGAAAACTCAGAATTTGAGGCACCTAGGCTACATAGTGAGATTCTATCTCAAAAAGAAAGGAGAGAAAAGGAAAAAAAAGGTGATTATTGTAGTTTAAATGATGTCCCCAATAGAATTTATTATAATTGTGTTTATTAAATTTAATTGTCTCCAGGCTTCTGGCTGGAGGAAATGTCACTTTGGCCTAGTCTCCTGGAGACAGGCCCTTTCTAATTTGGATGCAAAATACTAGGGATGGATATGCAAAAGAAGCCGAAACCCGGGTCTGCCAGTTCAGCATTTTGTGAATTACAGTGTGCTTGCTTGCTTCTGGAGGTGCTGTTTCTCTTTCTCTCTGCTTGCTTCTGTAAAAGGAAGCCAGCCTTTTTCCTTAACTTTCCCTGGGTCTGTTACTTCAATAAATACATTCCTCCCCAAAATTGTGCCTGGTTTAGAGATTCATCCCAGCAGCGTGTGACTGATTCTGACAGTAATGGGGGGGGGGCAAAAAAGTAAGACATCAAAATAGAGGAGGGGCGACTTGGAACTAAGAAGGTGTTCAGAGGACGGGTTATGGGGAAGGGAGGCTAAGGAAGGTGATGAGAACAGATTATGACCAGAACACATACACTGTGTAAAATGTATATAAGTGGTCAATAAATTCATTTTTTTTAAAAAAAGAAAAGATATAAGAAGATGGCTCAGGGAACAGAAGCTTCTACTATTATTTGGGAAAGAAATGTTGGAATAAGTGGTAGGGGACACATTCATAATAAAGATATTTAAAAAGATTGTAAAAGCCAAAAGAAGGATAGGACTGCTACAATGCAAACCTCCAGACACAAATTGGCCTTGATATTCATGATTTCAAGGTGCCTGATAATACCTACACATATAGGAGGAAAAGATGACACCAAAACAAAACAGAGACTAATTGAGAGGGGGGAGACATATGAGGGAGGGCATGGAAGGAATCATAATGCAATCCAATTATTATGGAAACTATCAATAAAAAGTTTTTTAAAACTTTAAAATAACAAAAATAAATAAATAAAACACTTCTTCAGGGGCTTTAATCTCACTCATGCCTTCTCATGTGCAGGAGCTCTCTGGCTCCTCTTTCCTTCTCTTAATCTAATAAAATCTCTCTAAGCCTTAAAAAAGCTGCTTCATGAATTAAAAGGTAATAAACAGTATCCTTTAGACTTATCTTTTCTGTCAGAGAATAATATGAAATTTGTTAATCTCCTCTTAGTTCACATCTGACTTCTCAGAGTATGAGTTTCAGTTTGTTTTCTGTTACCTTAATTAACCAGGTAAAGAAGATTTTTGGTTGCCCAGTTATGAAGGCTGGGGAGCTCAATGTTAGCCACTGCCCTTGCTGTGGGAACTCTGCAGAGTCCAGAGGCAGCACATGCAGGAGACAGTGACAAGCCCGATTTTATGAGGTCCACTCTCCAGATAACCCAATAGTTCATGAACTCATTAATCCTTAACTGGATTAACTCCTTCCTGTGGCCTCAGGATTTATTCACCTCTTAAAGGTCCCAACTCTTAATACTTCACAATGAGGATTCAATTTTAGAATGAGTTCATTTTATATTAGTGTTGTTAGTTATAAAAACAATGGGTTTCGTGATGGTATTTCCATAAATGCATCTAATGGACTTTGACTAAATCCACCTTCTTTTACCATTTCTTACACTCTCCACTTCTTTTCCCTCCCCCATCCCTAATAATTCCCCTTTTACTTTCTTGTTCTTTTTCTCTGCTAGATTCCACAAATGAGTGAAGACACGAAGTGCTGGTCTTTATGAGAGTGGCTTATTCCACTTAACACAAACATCTCCAATTCCATTTATTTTCCTGCAAATGGAATAATTTTGTTCTTCTTTAAATGGCAGAATAAAAGTCTATGGTGTATATATACCACATTTTCTTCATCCATTCATCTCCTGATGAGTACTTGTACTGATTTCATAACACAGGTATTATAAATAGTGAAGAGATAAAGATCAGCGACAGTTTTGATGGAGACATTCAAACCATAGGCATAGACTAGAAGCTAATCAATAGTGGTAAATACATCAAACCAAGGGCTATGTTCTCTTAGAACTAGTTGTTGGTGGGGCCTATTCTATGATCCAGACCCTATACTGACATGAATTTCTCTTATTTTCAAGTGCAGAGACTTTCTTAGCAAAGGTTTGTTTCCTTTTTTTTTTCACCATATAAGTTCATTTCTGAATCTTTCCATTTATTCTTTCTTGGCTGGATCCTCATGTCAGCACATTCCATAAGAGACAATACCCGAAGAGACAGCTTTTCTATACCTCAGCAAGTTCACACATCTCTGTGGGCCAGCCATGCCCGGGTATCATTCTCCATCTGGCAGAAGGTAGGAAGCACTCCATTAACCCTACAGCAGTGCCCACTGGGTCCTGAGACCCAATTCACTGGACTGGAGTCAGGGAAGGTGGTTTGAACAAATAGCATTCTGACATTTTTAGCAAAACAATACCCAGTTCTCTCAAATGTACAAGCTAACTTGCTTAAACCTGTTCTGCCTATAGGCCACCTCTTTCTGGAATTTTGTTTTGGGTTTTCATTTACTATTTGGTGAATTAATAGTCTGTCTAACAATTATATAGGACAGCTTCTATATTGAATTTACTTTTCTGAAAGATCCTTATCACATTAGTAGTGTTAAGTGAACAGGGGGATATTTTCTATCTTTAAACAACTTGATATTTTATTTATTCTTGTACCCTTGAAATACTTTTTGACCCAAATATCTAAATAGTCTTTCTTTAAAGTTTGTGCTTCAACAATAGTTAGCAATAGTATTCAAGACTTCTAAACAGTTATGTGTTGACCTTTAATTCAGGTCCAGCACAGAGAGCTAGTGGAGGCAATCAAATGCATTAGTTATGTCACAATTTCCTATTATTTTACCAATTAGATATTTCATAAAGACAAATTACAGAGTTCTAGAGGGTTATCACAACATGGTGTTTCAATAGTAGAAACAACCATACAAACAAAAAACAACAAGCAGAACAAGGGCCAGTAATAAATAATAGATGGATAGAAAATGAATGATATTGCAACTCTCAAGTACTATAAAGCTATTCAAACTTTTAATGCCATTGTCATATTTGGTATGGAAAGATATTGGGCTATTACATAAAGAAGTAGGTTGAAAGGAATGTAGTTTCCATGATGCTGTTCTGTGAGACTCTGTCTGTAGTTAAATGTGTGCAGAGGAAAACATGATGACATTGATTTTTTGATAGTGTATCCAAAGACAGGTAAGTATTCATGCATTTCTTTCTTTGCTGTTCTAGATTTTCTGGTTTTTCTACAATGTGTCAGTTGCCTACACAATCCTATGCAGGAGATCTCCACCTCCAACATTTCCATAGACCTGGCAAAACCAGGAAGGAAGGAAGAGAGGGAGACAGGAGAAATGAAGGGAGGAGGAGAGGTGTTCTAAGCCTGACTTCCTTGAGCTGCTGCTACCTGTAGCTGAATATTCCTGGTGAGCTGGGAAGCTCCCAGGAAGTTCATTAGAATCACTGGAAGGTGATTGTGTATAGAAGCTGCCTGCCCAAGATAAGAAGCAGAAGCAGGTGTTTCTGGAGGTTTAAGGCACCGTGAAATCACTCCGGGAATCCCTGCTCCTCCCTCCTGTGAGTTTCAGGGCTCCTCCCTGGTTCATTAGTGTACTTAAAGGACCAAGACATCTTAGAGGAGCAGGTGGACAACACAGGCTCCTGCCAGAAGGGACTATACTGAGGTAAGCTTTGGGGGTGTTGACAAGACCGAGGCATCTCCTGACTTCAGATTCAGAGCCTCCTGCTTCATGAAGGCTGTTCACATGCTTGAAGGTTAGGGTGCCTGCTTCCCACTTAGGCCTCCGATTGTCCAGCTCTCTCTCTGCCTAAAATGTTCTTTTTATTTCAAAATAGGATCTAACCCTTTGGAGCCCATGATGGTCCTGAGTGGGGCGCTGTGTTTTAGGTGAGTGTCTGGGCATCTGATCTGGCTATGTCATCCAGGAATGTGAGTTCCTGGTAGACAAAAGAGAGGCTTCCCTTGTCCCAGCGGGGCTCTCACAGATGGCTAGGATCCATACCTCTCTGCCCTTAGCGTTCTTCTAGCCTTCTTCAGATTGGGAAGGACTGGAGAGGGCACCTCAGGGATTTCTTGATGCTGTGTGTGTTTGGAGGAGAGGGATGGCTTGAGTGAGTCTAGAACTGTTCCTGATCATCCTTAGTAAGAAGGGAGTCAGGTGTTTCCCTTACACCTCCACCGTTGCCTCCATGACAGAAAATGCTTGTTCATTCAGCCACGGTGGCACTTCCTCCTTTTCTCGTTTTCTAGGAAATACAACAAAAACATTAGCTTGCCCATCTTTACATAGTGAGCCAAACACCTTACGATGCCATGTACTTTACTGGTACATGAAAATGATCCTTACTCTCACGGAACTCAGAGTCAGCTCTCTGCATCACTGGTTTCTTCATCTATAGGTTCAATCAACCATGTATTGAAAATATTTTTTAAAAATTGTGTATGCGGGGAACATATGCAGACTTTTTTTTCTTGTGGATTATTCCCTTAAAATACAGCGAAACAACTATTTATACAGTATCTTCCCACTATTAGGTATTATTGTAATGTATGATGTAAGGTGCACTAGAAGATGGAGGATTGCATGGGTCATTTGCAAATACAGCAGCTGATAGAAAAGGGGCTTGGGCACCTGGGGGCTTCGGTATCTGCAGGATATTATTTCCCAGAAGCAATTCTCATGATACCAAGGGATGACTTGTGCAGGATATTTTCAAGTGTGTTCTCTGGGACTTGGTCCCATGAGATGCTTTGTGCAGTGGAGTTCTTTTACCAGGTGAGGGTGAAAATGCGTCCTTTTATGAGAGGTCAACGGGGCAGCCCAGCAAACCAGTGTCTGAGTCTTACTAACTAATGCAACTAGATTAATCATGTTTAGCCAGAAATCAAAATAATTTTAACACTGCAAGATTTTTCCTATAGAACGTCTGTAGAAACCTACTTTAGGATAGTATTTTTTCACCTGAAATTCAGTTGAAATCAGTTTGAAATATAAAAGAATTTTAAATTTAGAGAAATTCCTTAGGATATAATATATGGACAAATAGAAGTAGAGGTGCTTTGAAATTTTCAGTAAGAATTGAAGCAGATGTTCATCACGGAGAAGCCTGGGTATTATTTAACCCATGGTTTTGGTTTAGCAATGGTGAGACTTGTTTGTTGTGGCTCGGCCCAAGCCAGATCCTCTTCTATCGACGGGAGTCTCACAAGGGTTAAAGATGGCCAAACAACCCTAAAGGAGAGAGACTCATCAAACAATGTTTAGAAAAGAGACCCAGGAGTCAAGGGCAATAAAAGAAGTGGATGAGATGGTTTCCTGGAGCTTCAAGAGGCCTTGAAATGCCCAGGAATCCAACTCATAGTCTGATTTCTCCTCCAACAGAGCAGAGAGATTGTGTGAATATAAAAGGTTGAATATGGGGAAGGAGCAAACCCCAGATACACGTAGATGGAAGTAGGAGGGTCTTCCCACTGGTAGGACAAGAACTGGCAGGGCTAGGGTGGAAGCATGTGCTGCTGTGTGTGGCACAGTGAGACCCTCTGGAGCCAGGGCCAGATGGAGTGCCCACCCATCCCTTCATGGAGTCTTTTTCCTTCTTGATGTTTCAGAATGAAGGATTCGGCCTTGAAGGTACTTTATCTGCATGATAACCAGCTGATGGCTGGAGGAGTGCATGCAGGGAAAATCATTAAAGGTTGGTGGCAGAATAGTACCCATGGGTCCCAGGTCTGTGTACCCTCTGTGGGAGAGCCCTCTAGAGACCTTCATGCAGTTGTCTAAACAGGCTCCAGCAAGGTGCAGACCCAGGTCCTGGTGCCACCTGAAGCCTCTATGCCAAGGTGGGGTATTTTCCAGGACAAATGGCTTGTAACTTTCATCCCTTCATAGGTGGTCTCTTGGATAGTGCTCTTCCCTGGGATCCAGTGCTGAGGAGACTGCTATCCATGTGTGTGGGCTGTGTTCCCCATCCTACTCTCTAGGGGTCCTTGGTCATCCACAGTGATGGGACCTGGACAATAGGTCCCCCTGGCCTTGTGCTTACTCACTATGTCCATCTACTTTGACAGGTCTTTCTACAACAGAGCATACCTGTCCACCTGGGCACCTTTATAGGGTGCTGGAGCCATGCAAATCTCTTTGCTACATTGTGTGTACATTTGTTTATGTGTGAGCTTTACATGAGGGCATTTAAATAGATGTATATATATATATATACATGTAACATGGTTATGTGTGTGGATGCTATGTACACATGAGTGCACATGAATAATTCATTCTTATGCATGTTTTTCATGATTATGTGTATGTACATATGCATATTCACATGTGTATATTCTCTATCACACAGTGTGTGTTTCTCTCTCACACAGTGTGTGTGTGCATGTTTATGTATGAGAGTGTGGGATCATAGAGGGTGTTCAGAGAACAGTGAGAGATCCTTTTCTGTTCACAGAAATCTCAGTAGAGTTAAAGGCATCTAACCAACTCTACTGGGATAAGACAAGGTTAAGGAAAGAGGCCTGAGAGTCAAGGGCATTGAAGAGGTATGGAGAGGTGGTCTCTCAGAGTTTAGACAAGACTTAGAGGGTTGGTCCTTTGCAAGGGACAAGGGGTTGGAGAGCGTAGAATGTAAGGTCCTGTGCCTTAGTGTGCACTCTGGGACAGCTGTCAGGAGGCTAGCTTCCCTACATGACTGCTAAGAGGCTTCTCCTCTGTGCAGGCCTGGATCAGGATTGTTTTCTTCCCCTGAATGCAGGATACCTTCACCTTGTCTTCTTTCTGTAGGTGAGGAGATCAGTGTTGTACCCAATCGGGCGCTAGATGCCAGGCTATCCCCAGTCATCCTGGGTGTTCAGGGAGGAAGCCGGTGCCTGTCGTGTGGGACAGAAAAGGAGCCAACTCTGAAACTTGAGGTGAGTCCTGCTGGGCATCCCACCATCTAGGACTGAGCTAGCAGACCCTAAACCAACTCAGGTTGCTGTGTACTCTTGGATGCCTTGGAGACCCTCTGATCCCACAGGTGCTGTTGGTCCAGCACTGCCTCTTCCCCAGGACCCAGTCCCCATCCCACCCAAATCCTGCCCCTCACTCATCATGTCCCCCCACCCTCCACTGCAGCCAGTGAACATCATGGAGCTCTACATCGGGGCCAAGGAGTCCAAGAATTTTACCTTCTACCGGCGAGACACGGGGCTCACCTCCAGTTTTGAGTCAGCTGCCTACCCAGGGTGGTTCCTCTGCACAGCGCCTGAAGCTGACCAGCCCATCAGGCTCACCCAGATCTCTGAGGACACAGCCTGCGATGGCCCCATCACGGACTTTTACTTCCAGCAGTGTGACTAGGGCAGCATGGTCCCTAAACCCCGTGGGTAGTCAGCTAGGGCGAGGGGTAGGGCATCACCAAGGAATCCCAACGGTGGATAGCTAGCCCCTTCTTTCTCCTCTCAGAACTCCTACTTCTGACATATGTAGCACACAGCCATTTTTTAATTCTCTTGATCCCCAGTTTGGATAAATTCTTCTGAGGTTTGGGGCTCAGTCCATAGATTGCTTCCCTATTGGCTGGTCCTACTGGAATGGAACCATGTATAAACTACATTGAATGAACCAGAAGCAATACACAGCTTAAAGGGAAGGAAATGATGAGAATTCATTATGCTTAGTGGTAGCTGACGCAGCACCACAGATTCCCTGTCGTTTCACACTGTGCTAGAGACGACACAGAGTTAGGAAACAATGCTCTTGCCTGGCTCAGCTCCTCGCTTTCTCTTGATCCTGCTACCACATCTGTTATCTCTGCATCTCTGCTTTCCTCCCTGGCCTGAGAGGGTGCTGATGGTGGGGAGAGGGCAGAAGATGGGTAGGCACGCCATTCTGTTTTGAAACCCTTACAGTAAAAATCCCTGATGTTGGTCTCTACTCACAGGAGAGATGCTTATGCACAATGAGTAAGAAGAGCAGGTTACAAAGTAACATACTGTGCAATTTCACTGATTTTGTTTTAAAAAGTGATTACCTGGCTAGGTATGGTGGCACACGCTTTTAATCCCAGCACTCGGGAGTCTGAGGTAGGAAGATCACCATTAGTTCAAGGCCAATCTGGGGCTACAGAGTGAGTTCCAGGTCATCCTGGGTTAGAATGAGACCCTGTCTCAAAACTTCCCTCTGTCCTCCCCAATAAAACAAACACTTACTTATGTATTTCTGCTTTTTAAAAATAAGTCTGGAAGTATCCACATCAATTGTGGTAACGACCAGGGAGTAGCAATATCAGTCAGTTTTAATTTTAATTTTTATTTGCCTATATGTCTTTTCTCTCCCCTCTTCCCATAACAAAGGTGGATTGCCAGTGTAAGCAAAAAAAAAAAAAGTAATATTGAGATAAGTGGAAAGGTCATTATTTCCAACTGTCCTTGGCTTTCACTTACTTTCGTGGTGTGAAATTCAAGGTGAATTGAGCTTGGCTGCTCTGGATGGCAGAGGCAGGAAACAGATCCCAGGAAAGCCATGGGAGGAAGGTATGATAGGTTTGTGTGGCTGGTGAAAAGAAGGGAGAGGCAGAGGGGGAGGAGGGAGGGAAGGAGGGAGGGAAGAAGGGAGGGAGGGAGAGTGAGAGAGAGAAACAGAGAGAACAGATCCTATGCTTTGGCTTGTGAAGATCACAGCCCCTGAGACTCAAAGCTGAAGGATGCAGCTTTCCATAGGGCTACTATGCTGGTTGGATAGTTTCCTCCTCAAATTCATGTCCTTTTTGAAGCTCTGACTGACCTGGAGAGAGGATCTTTGGAGATGATCTAGTCAAGGCAGGGCTGGTTTAAGATGTACTAAAGCCCATTTGACCAGTGTTCTTTTAAGAAGAGAGCACAGGGGACAAGGCTGTGTGAAGACAGTGACAGCGTTGAGCCATGGTGTCCAGCCAAGGAGCCCTGAGCACTGTGGTAATCACCACAAACAAGGAAGAGGCCAAGAAGGAGTCTTCCTAGAGCCTTCAGAGGGAGCATCACCTGCTGACACCTTGCTTCCAGTCTTCTAACTTCCTGAATGGAGGGCCAATAAATGTCTGCTGTTTTAAGCTACCAAGTGTCTGGTAATTGGTTATGACAGCCTTAGAAAATGCACGCCATTGCTAATGGTCCACATCTCCTGATGGTCATTCCCCTATGTGCATTCTCTCTCTCTCTCTCTCTCTCTCTCTCATGAACAGCCCCATAGAGAGACTTATGTGGTGAACACCATAGTCTCTCATCATGCCGAAAGCAACCTGCCTGCGTGTGCTCCAAAGCAGATTCTACAATTGTCACTCAGCTGCTACCTTGACTGTCGCCTCATGTAGAACAGCCCAGCCTGGAACCTCCAGATTCCTCACTCCCCCAAGCCCTGTGAGCCAATCAGTATGTGCTGTTTCTAGGTCCTGGAGTAATTTGTTATGTGGCAATAATAACACCCAAGGAAAGGAAAACAAATGTATGCATTCATATTATTATGATTGCGATGTTCTCCAGTATTTTCTTTTTCCTTCTCAAAATGAGCATGAAGTTTTAATGAATAGCTGATCATGCTACATCTGTTAAATATTCTCTGCTTCCTCAGGTTTGGTTCATTCTTGAGCCCCTGTGAGCCTCTAGTCCTGTAGGTCAGTGCCTCTCTCCATTGTTCTGATCTAAATCCTGGGGGTTGAGAGCAGACGTCAGGAGAAGGGTCCATAGATCTGAGCCCCAGGATTGTACCTGAAGCTCATCTGATAGGCCAGATGGAGGTGGCCAAGAGAAAGGTGTGGTCTCCATCTGCCTCAGCAGCTTTACGACAGATTCAGCTGAGGTCCCTAAGCAACAGTCAACACAGCCCCCACTGCATGCCTCTCTGGGCTGCTGAGACCATGAGCCTGGCCGCCAGGGTATGTGTCTGCATCCCCTCTTCACACTCCCTCTCTGTGGGCCCAGGTAGTCTCACCGTGCATCCTCTACTTTGGTTATCTTTTCTCATCCTCACTGCCTACAGAAATCACACATTTTCTATTATTATTATTATTTATTATTTTTGTTTTGTTTTTTGAGGTAGGGTCTTGCTCTAGTCCAGGCTAACCTGGAATTCACTATGTAGTCTCAGGGTGGCCTTGAACTCATGGTGATCCTCCTACCTCTGCCTCCCTAGTGCTGGGATTAAAGGCATGTGCCACCATGCCCGGCCAAGAAATCACACATTTTTCAATACTTTGCTAAAGTGTCTCTTTTTGCAAGAAGACTAGTGAGCTGATAGCCCCTGTCATCTGCTTTGGCTATGCCCTGTGCACACTTCCCCGAAGAAAGTTGGCTTGGAACCCGTGACTACCAGAAGGCCTTAAGGCTGGGGCTTCATCAATTTGTTTTTGAACACTTAGCATAATGTTTGGAAAATAATTGTAACCTGCTGCACATAGAATGTGGAAAGTCTTTCACCACCCTGAAACACCCTCTGTCTCTCCTCCACCCATCTGAATGAACACTGAAGGTTCAAATTCTACCTTATTCTGTAAGTTTTCTCCAGCCTGAAGTGATTGCTTCATTATTTATAGGGTGGTAGAATTCAAAAGGGCTGCCAGTTCCAAGTCCACAGTAAAGGAAATAATTTTATTATGATTACAGGAGTAACAGTAAAGGGAGTTGCATGGGCTAAGAGGCTCTTGCATCATGACCATTCAAGGAAAGATAAACAGTGGTTTTAGGTTTCAGTAATTCTAAATTTAATTTATTTATTCATCTGTTGATTGATTGCATATGTGTGCATATGGGCATCTGTGCCACAGTGACATGGGGGAATCAGAATTGTCTACGCACCACCTTCTTTGAGATTGGGTCTCGTGTCAGATTTCTATAATGTTTTTAATAAACCTCAGACCTTGGCTAATATTTAGAGAGATGCAATGCCTGCAGCGTGTGCGGGTTATGCCAATTGGAGATATTGAAGAGCAGAGACTTTCAAGATCAGATTACAAAGTAAGAGGTGCTGAAGATCTTTATCCTGGAGGAGGAAATGCAGCTCCCAACAAAGCAATCAAAGGTCTGCAAGTAGAAGAATACACTTAATCTTTGTAGTTGCAGAGAGCACAAACAGGACATGTGGGTGCAGAATATATGGAGGATGGTTTCTTTTTCCCTAAAGATCATGAACATCTTTACTGTTTCTTCCAGGGACCTCGTGTATGAGGTCCTTCCTTGACTTTGGAGTTATTGAACATCATCTATCTGTTTCTCAGAGCCATAGCATAGATTTGTCAAGCTTGAGGGATTCTCTATTATCATGTCTAACATGATCTGAATTCTAAGAGGCTATTTTTAACTGGGGTTTCTCGGACACCACTGTCTCCAGCATGCTCTAGTTCCACAGCTCAGGAAGCGCAGTCTTCTAAATTACCTTTCATGTGTTTATAGCTTAACTCCCCAAATAAACTGTAAAGCTGCTTCACAGCAGAGACTGTAGATGGCCTGTCTTTGTACCAGCAGTGTAAATGCCTGGCACACACTCATTGATGGCCTGATATGACACCTGTCACTGTCATCCTTCCCACAGATGGGTGAAAGAGATGAAACAAACATTGGTCTTAGAAAGGAAAAATTTGTTCTCATTCCCACCTATCTTTTCTCATATCTTTTACTATAGATATCTGGGTTTTGGCAGGACCCCCCCCCTCTTCATTAAGCCCTTTGTGGAAATTTACAAATGACCTGAGAGGGAGGATTAAAACAAGGCTGCTAATTTCTAGAGAATATTGTGTCCAATTCTTCTTACCTTGTGATGAATCAATGGATGAATGGATGGGTGGGTGGATAGAAATGTACATGTGGATAGATGGGTGAGTAGACAGGAGGATCGTTGGATATATAAGTGGCTGACTGGGCATATGGATGGATGGATGGTTGTACAAATAGATGGACAAACAGACTTAGTTAAGCAATACCAGGTAGAGTGTCTGGTAACCTGCATAGTTCACATTGTCACATTCTTCAGTAACAGGACACATGGCACCTGCCCAGTCCCAGGAAAAAATCCAAGGCCAGTATGTTCTGCAACTGCATTTTCTTGAAGTATTCTGTCTCACCAAGCTTGTGCCAACTAATTAAATCTATTGCAAAGCAAAGTTCCCTCTCATCTTCCCATACAACCACCCTTATGATGCATTCAGCCCCTGCTCTCACTCTAGCTTTCTGGCCACAACTGGCTTCCAGCACCAGGAAGTGTTTTGTCCTTGGCTTTCTCAGACATCCTTTTCCTTGTATTTCCACCTGTCCAAGCCCCAGATGGAGCAGCATGGGGCATCAGAGGTGTCTGACCCCATCGCTGTTTATCTGGCTACCAAAAACACTAATAACTTAGTCAATGACCGTAGCTACAAAGTGAGGCTCAGTGTCTGGCCTCTGTCAAGGCTTTATGGGTGATTCTCTCCTCCATCCATAAACACTCATTAATCTCCCCCACCTCCTTATTATCCATACTGTGTGGAAGACATTGTGAAATCTCTGGGCTCTTCTTCCCTGTTCGGGAGCCAATTACAGATTGGTGCAGACCTGACCCGCCCCGATCAGACAGTATAAACTCAGTGCAGATGCCCTGGGGAAATCAGCTGAAGGTTCCAGGCATCAGAGTTCCAGCACCAGGATCTGCAGGTCAGTGGGGGACAGAGAACACCCTTCTCTCTGTCTCTGTCTTTGTCTATCAATCTCTCTCTTAAACACACACACATTATGTCAATATCTCTGAAATGTCATCTATCAAATCTTCCCAGCAAAACTATCTAAGGAGCAAAGAATCTCTTTCACAGAACATGGTGGGATGCTCTATATGTCTAAGAGCACATGATAGAATTTGAGGAGATGATAGACAGATGATAGACAGACAGACAGACAGATAGAGATAGATAGATAGATAGATAGATAGATAGATAGATAGATAGATAGATAGATAGAGACTAGATTGTTGAGTATTTGCTACCATAGATTTTTTTAAAGTCATCTTAGAATTCATCTAGGGGAGGGTCTTAAGACAGTGGTTAGTGACACCCAGATTTCCTTGGAGATACCTTGTGTCTACTTCAGTACATAGTAGGACAGTAGCAAGATTCTAGTGTCCCCATGATTCCCTGTGAAGAGAAACAGATCCCCTTTATCTGTTGTATATTCATCTGGTTTCTTTGTAAAAAAAATTCCAATTGTGAAACCTAAAAGAGTTTGAAACACTTTGCCCAACCTCCCATTCCAAGGTGGAGATATAGATGGATGGATGGACAGGATAGGATAGACGCATAGAGGCAAAAGGAAGCAAGATGAATCAGGAGCAGAACTAGGTCTAAAATCCAGCCTGACAGCAAAGCCTACACCAGGCATTTCTGTGCTCTGATCCTAAATTCTGATATGTGTCAATTGTATGGTTGGAGAAAACTTCAAGTGAGCTATATATACCGTCCTTTGTGACTTCAAGATCCCACACCTTTAGGCTGTGGAGACGGCTCAAACAGTAAAGTGCTTACCTTGCTTGTAAGCATGAGGGCCTAAGTTTGACTCCCAGGACCCATGCAAAAATGCTGGATGTAGTAGTGCATGCTTATTCTAGTATGTTTAATCTCGGCACTGGGGAGGTGGAGATGGAAGGATCCTTGGGGCTTGCTGGCCAGCCAGTGTGACCTAATTGGAGGCTCCAGGCCAGTCACATACCCTATCTCAAAGCAAACAAACAAGCATGGATAGCATTCCTGAAGAATGACACTCACAGTTGTTCTCTACACACATGTGCACATCATAGTGTGCATGTATACACACACAAACACTATTAAGAAAAGATTTTAACTTTTATGAAGGAAGCAAATTCATAATGTATAACAATAAACAATACAGGAAAATGTAATAGAAGTTCAGAGTAGGGTTACAATACTAAAGGGAGAATGCACTAAACTCTGAGTCATGGAAACATATAGAGTCTGACCTAGAAAAAACTTTAACAGCCACGTTATCTAATGCCACAAACCTGAGGATTGCCAGTTGATGACACAACCCAATATATCTGAGCTCTTACTCTGACCATAATTGGGCAGAACTAGACACTGAGCCCATATATAGTGAAACCATGGTCTAGTGATCTTACCAAGAAATTTGAATGGGCATTGATGAGGAGGGATGGCTTTTGAGACAGGGAAATGAAAGGCATTGCTTAGTATGCCCATAGAAAAGACAAGAAAGGAGTCATGCCTCTAGAGAGGTGATTTAATAACAATAGAAAAAATGAAATGGGGGCTAAATGGTGAGAAAATAGATAGTCACTATCGGAATTTGGCAAAGGAAGCTTTAGAAAATGTGCCTCATGTAGGTTGGGTTAGATGGATGGTATAGAAATCAGGAATATTAGCAAGGTTGTGATTAGGAACACGAAGGTATACTTGAAGGAATTATACACAAGGATTTGTTGGTAAAGAATCCATAAAGTAAGGAGAAATGGGAGGTGCTATCAATGTTTCTCAGGTTTTGAAATTCACTGATGAGAACAATATAATGAAGATGAGAGAAATGAAATGGGCAGAGTTAAATGGATTAGGAGGAAAGATAAGTGGATATGACGGTAAGCCATCAGAGAGGAATGCCCTGTAGACAGCCGGAGATAAGAATGGTCAGTTGGGTCCAGACAGCACTAAACCAAGGTGGTCAGAGAGCTGTAGAAATAGAAGAATCGCAACTCCATTACATATGAAGTAGAAGTGCTGAGGACATCTTCCTTTTCTCTTTCCTGAGTTCAGCCCCAGAAGGAAGGAGCTTCTTCAATGTGCCTGAGACAGAGAAGAGTTGTGAAGGAATGAATGGGTCAATGTCAAAGGCCCTGAAGAAGCAGTTTGCATATAGAAAAAGCATCAAAAACTGTCTTCATAGAGAGCATTACTGTCATAAGAAACACCTGGCCTCATGTAGGTAATGTGCAGGAGAACAAGGAGATGCTAGGACAGGTGTGATGTACAGAACATGGAGGGAGCCCAGGGTTATCTGTGAATGGACTTGATCCAGGATGGGACAACCAGATAAGTTTTATTTTATTTTATTTATTCATTTTTTCAAGCAGAGAGAGAGAGAGAGAGAGAGAGAGAGAGAGAGAGAGAGAGAACACCAGGGCCACCACCTTGTGGGTCTGGCTTATGTGGGACCTGGGGAATTGAATCCGGGGCCTTAGGCACTGGAGGCAAGTGCCTTAACCACTGAGCAATCTCTCCAGCCCCCAGAGAAGTTTTTGACAGCTAAAAGCCATGGTCAAGGAGAAGAGAGGGATGCAGGCCAAACTCCCATGAACAATCACTTGGGGCCAGTAGGGAAGGGAAAGCTTTAAGGATGGAGTAGGTGGTGCTTTGGGAAGAGCCACAGCAGAAGCTCAGCAGCGGGACTCCAAGCTATCTGTGGGACCACAAGCCACCATGCATGGATAGCTTCTTATTCCTACTCTCTCATATTCCAGCCAGAGCCTAGGTAGAGAGGTCAAATAGTTTGTAGGAGACACGTGATATTTGGGTTGTTCTGATCCAACTGCATAGACCACCATTGAGTTTCTGTCTGCTCTTTGAACTGATACTAACCAAGAGTCGGGGTCATCAGCCAAGCCAACCTCAGCTTCACATATGGCTCCCACTCCACTGGTCCCTGTGGGATCTCAGCACAACTACTTGGCTGTCCATACTTCTGTTGCCACAACTAGAAGAGCCTTGGCAGTCTGGCTGAGAGTCTTGCACTCGATCTTTGCCACTGTTGGCTTACCTGGGCTAGATGAATCGGCTCTTCCTTTGCCACTTAGGTATGGTTCAGGGGCAGCAAGTATTAAGTACATCACCTGGTTGCATGTTTGAAATATAGTCTCAGACCTAGGGAGGCATAATCTATATTTTAACAAGAGCTTCAGGAGATTGAACTGTCCCTTAAACAATGAGAAGAGGGCTGGACAAATGGTTCAACAGTTAAGAAAGACACTTGCCTACAAAGCCTAAGGACCTAGGTTCGATTACCCAGTACCCACATAAAGGCAGATGTACAAAGGGACATATGCATCTGGAGTCTGTTTGCAATGGCTAGAGGTCCTGGCATGCCCATTCTCTCGCCCTCTAGCTCTATCTCTCTGCTTGCAAATAAATAAAATATTTTTTAAATTTTTTTTAAAAGAATGAGAAGACCTGAGCTAGCATACTAGTTCCCAAGCCTGGCTCTTCCCTGGTGTCCCTTCAAACCCTATGGAATATGAACCTTCAGCCCGCAACAAAATATTTGTTGACCTCCCCCCACAGGTGATTCTAATGGGCAGGTGGGCTTCTGAGCCGTGACTTTTACTGAACACTTGAATGGGGTGTGGGGAGGCTCTCATGTGCGTAGTGTTGTGTATGGTGTTGATGTATGTGTATGCACACCTGCATACCCCAGGCACATGCATGCAGAGACCAGAGCAGGATACCTAGTGCCCTTCTCTTATGGCTAATCTGGGTACTTTCTTGGACTGGGTCTCTCCTTCACCTGGCAGCTGCTCCTGTGATTCTCCACTTGCCACCCAATTTGGACTGGGATTTCAGACATGTGTGGCCATGGCCTGCTTGTTATGTGGGTTCTGGAAGTCAAACTTGGTAGTCTTCAGAGGAGAGGCCCTTATGCTCAAGTGAGAAGCACTCACCTGCTGAGCCATCTCTCCAACCCTGAACACTTCAGTTTTTTAAGGATTAAAATTTATATTACAAAATAACTCAGGGCAGGAAAGATGGCTCAGCTGTTAAAGGCACTGCTTGCAAAGCCTGATGGCCTGGGTTTGATTCCCCAGTACACATTATAGCCAGATGTACAAAGCAGCACATGCATCTGGAATTTATTGGCAGTGGTAAGAGTCCCTGGCATGCCCATACTCTCCCTTTCTCTCTCTCTCTCTCTCTCTCTCTCTCTCTCTCTCTCTCTCTCTCTCTCTCTCTCTGTCTGCTTCTTTCTATCTCTTTCTTTCTCATGTAAATAAATAAAACAATAAAAATTCATATTCTCTTTTTTATTTTTTAGGAATTTTCTTTTCTTTCTTTTTAGATATCTTTACTATGAATAAGTATATACCTTGTATTCAAATCTTGTGAATATGTCCCCATTTCCCTCCTCTCTGTCCCCTCCCCATTGGGGTCCTTCCTCGGTGCACATACTGGATCTGTCCATAGGTTAGGGGGTTATGAACTGCACCAGAGGTAGCCAGTTTTTTTTTTCTTTTTCTTCCTGCTTTGTTTATTGTTGCTGAGGGGGACAATGTCTCTGGATATTCTCCCCCACCATGGCTCTTACAATCTTTCTGCCCCCTCTTCAACTCAGTTCCCTGAGTCATGGTGGATGAGTATTAAGTCTGCTTTATTGTTGAGATCTTAAGTATCTCTGGATCTTTGCCCTAGGTTGTTTTGGGTATTGTTGGTGTCTGTCTCCATTGACCTTTCATGGGTTATAAGACTTGCTGTGGTGATTGGTCTCCTGTTTGTCTCGTTACTTTCTCATAGGTTTCATTTGGGCCCTGTGTGAAGGCTAGGGGTGGTTTGTCTCCTGCCAGGATGTCAGCCATCATCTAATGTCTTGTTGGTGGAATTGAGTTGTCCCTGAATCTCTCACTGCCTTCTGAAAAATACAAACAGAATCTCCATTGGAGAGTGAGATCAATATAGGTTAAATGAGACAACATTGCTATTTTGGCTAGCTCTCTAGCTCTCTGAAATATGCTTAGTGACAAGGAACCCTTAACTGGAACTGGGATCCATGGCAAAATCCTATGGAGACCAAGAACTCGGGATCCTAGGGGAATTTCCCACTACCAAAATTGATATTCTCTATAGGAAAATGTTAATAATTTTTAATAAAAATAACCTCACAGTCCTGTCAGCAAAAACAAGTGCTGGAACACCACGTGCAGTCTTTGTTTTTAATGTGTGTCTTTCTATGTCTGAGGATTTAAGAGGGATTATGAAGTACATGTTGTTTATAACTTGAATTTTTCACTTCATGTGTTTGGAATTTTTTTGTTCTTCCACAATGTTATCTTTAATGAATACTTATTTTCTGGAATTTTCATAACTTTATAGCCAGTTGCTCATTATTGGACATTTCAACCTTATAAAATATAATGCACTGAACATCTTTATAGGCGAACATTTGGGGAAGTCAGTATTTTCCTTAGAACAAGGGCAGAAGATGCTCTCACAGAGCATATGGAGTGATTTAGGAATGATTCATAACACCAGCATTCATGCAGGCTCTATGCTCCTGGTCCAGCTTTCCTTCATTCTCAACAACTCTTTGATTTTTGCTTCCAGACACGTTCCAAAGTGACAGAAGAGTAAATGCACTAATAAAAGCCACCGGGCTACGGCTCTGTTTCTTGTCACACCCTGTGGTTGTTTGAATGTATGTTCCCCAACATTCTAAGGTGTTTTTATGAAAACTTGGGTCTCCAACTGCCTAGCTAGAACAGGTGTCACTGGGAGAGGTCTTCCTGGTGTGTTGGGGTGCCCACTGCTTGCTGTTCCCTTTGTGCTTGCTTGTGGTGCTGCTGGTGGCCAGCTTCTCTCTTTGCTTGCATCTGTGAAAGGGAGCCAGCTTCTTCCGCCATGCTATTATGGAACTTCTTCTGGATCTGAAGCAAATCTATCCTGTTCCTCCTGTAAACTGTGACGTGGAGCTGAGTACAGTACACCCAGACCATAGAGCTCAGTGATATTGAGATGGTCTAAACTCCTGCCCTCAGTGGTCTCCTCTTTATCCAACTCCTTCAGCATGTCTGTCTCTGGTCCTCATCCTTCCTTCTCACATTCCTTCTTTCCTACTGCATTTTCTGTCTTCTCACCTCCCTGTTTCTTTCCTCTTCTTTCTTGACAAGAAGCAGATTGAGTCAATAAGCTTCAGCCCTAGTCATCCTTGTGTTTACTTTCTGGGGCTGTTAACCTACTTTGATCATTACTGGGTTTCTTTCCAGGCTATCTGAAGGCTGATAATTTGGGTCATTCTCAAACTGTAGGGCATAAGCACACCCCTCCTGACTCACAGCTTGGGAAATGGCCTGGCCAGACTATTTGGGAGAACTTGGCCTCCTGTTTCCGAGATCTAGCCCCAGCATGTAAGTTTCAGGCTCACATCCGTGCCAGCTCCACTTTAATGGCCAGAAACAAGAGGCAATGCTGCCTGGAGCTTGGCGGGCTAGGGAGATTTGGTAGGTTCTCGAAGGCCTAAGGGCATCTTTTTAGCCTGTGGCACCTCTGAGCACCAGCACATCTGCCTCAAGATCCACTCCCCTTCTCCTTTGACAGTCTTTCTCTCCTTTCTCCTCAGTGAAGACCAGGCACCCCTGATTGCAGAAATGTGCTCTCTTCCCATGGCAAGATACTACATGTAAGTCATCCAGATGTGTCTCTTGCTTTCTCAATCATGGGATCTGGGGATTGCATGAGAAGACGGAAAGAAGTCCGATTCAGAGGGATGAGGCTCTTTCTGGCCATAGAAATCTCAAGTTCCCAATAATTATGCTTCATTACCATCAATGACAACAGCCTTCCTTTGTGATCATCTGCATGATGTCAGGCCTTCTACTGCCTTACCTCTAGCCCGAGAAGCTTGTAAGGAGACATCACTATAACTATTTTACAGATCTGAAAACCAAGCCACAAGGGGTTGTCTAACGTTCCCATGTCAGACAGCTACCAAAAAGTGGAGTGTGGGGTCAGACTTCATATTATATGTAGGACTGCATCAACCTCTTCCAGAAAGCTCAGACAACCCTGAAACTCAAAGACAGCATCTTTTTTTAAACAAACATATTGATTGATTGATTTTCAAGCAGAGAGAAAGAGAAGAGAGACAGAGAGAATGGGCTTGCCAGGGCCTCCAGCACTGTAAACAAACTCCAGATGCATGCACTGCTTTGTGCATCTGGCTTTAAGTGGGCACTGGGGAATGGAAGCTGGATCATTAGGCTTCACAGACAAGTGCTTTAACCACTGAGCCAATCTCTCCAGCCCCAAAGATAACATCTTTACAGTGACCTCTGTAGCCTTTCCTTCTAGTCCAGGTTCCAATGTTTATTAGCACTTAATTCTATTTGATATCTGCATCCTTGGTAATAACTTAATGGTCTCTAAATAGGATGGTGCCAGTGGGTGAGTCAAGTCCAAGTTGACAAAACTGAAGAAGAATGTTATTGGGTGACTTTGAGATCTTTACAGATCTTTTATTTTTATTACACGCGTGACCCTGCTTTAAACACAGCCAACGAGGTGAAGGTGTAATAGTTATTGCAGAAAGAGAACAATCTGGAAGTAGTGGCATTGGTCCAGAGAGTCTTCTTTCAAAGGTATTGAGAGCTCCTGAGGCTCTGAGAGTAGCTGATGGGCATCTCTGAAACCAGTCAGGCAACTGGGTTAATAACCGGCATGACTTAATGTTTCACCCACTCTTCAGCTTCTCAGTGACCTTGCTTCCCTTCCCGGGCTGGTCATTAGGGCCATGGCCACCCCCAGTGACTATAATCAGGTCCTGATCCAGCTCTAGGATGACCTCTTTATGGTCCGCCCCAGAGTGCACCTCACCTTGGCTAGAGGTATGGTATAGTAGCTATGTTAGATGCTCATCTAGTGACATGGAATGTAATTTTTATATTTAGGAGTTGTGGATTTTCTCCTTTAAAAATCCCTTACTGTATTTACAAAGCAAACCACACTTTATTATACGCTCAGGTAACCTCTGCATTAAAGAGAATTCACAACTATGAAGACTTGAACCAGACCCAGGAAATCTGGTATAGGGTTCACTGTGTCACCAAGACACCTGAGCCTCATAGGAAACTTCTTAGACAGCCAGGCAAACATTCTCTACCTCTGCCTGAGAAGACCCTGGCTCCTCTAACTCCTCTGAAGCTCTGAAAATCATGAGGCCAGAAGGTCTGCCCCTACTTTAAAATGGGTCTGGTCTTTATCTGCAGTTGGCAAAGTGAGCTCCTTTCCTTGATGGGGACAGGGAACCCTCCAAATGTTCCGTGTGATAGTCCAGAAGGACTCAATGATCCCAGAAAGCAGCTCTGAGTCATCAGCCCTGCTGTCATATTCCAGAATCAAAGATGCGGATCAGAAGGCTCTTTACATCCGAGATGGCCAGCTCCTGGTGGGAGACCCCGACTCAGACAACTGCAGTGCGGGTGAGATTCTCGTGCTCTTTTCTGGACTTGCTCTGTGCTCCACCTGCCACAGGCCCTTGCTTCTCTTCTCTTCTACGCAGCAGAGGGACATCAGCTGCCTCTGGGATAGCCAGGAGAGGCAGGGGGAAGCTTTTGCCTCTCCCACTCACTGTGCAATCTCCACCCAAGCTGGTCATTGTTTGGCCTTCACTTACTTAAAGATTTCATTTCTTGTCTGTCTTCATTCTTCCCTTCCAGAGAAGATCTGTGTACTTCCTAACCGAGGTCTGGACCGTACCAAGGTCCCCATTTTCCTGGGGATCCAGGGAGGGACTCGCTGCCTGGCATGTGTGAAGACAAGAGAGGGGCCTTCCTTGCAGCTGGAGGTGAGAACACCCACCCCATTTTGTGGGACACTGCAGACCCATTCTTGCCCCTAGGATGCTAAGGCATCATTAAACCTACATGCCCCCCAATGTTTCCACCATTTCTCTTTGTACCCAGCAAGGCAAGAAGACCTTTGCTTCTGGAATCTGCGGAAGGCACATTCCTGGGTAAAGCCATGACCCTTTGGCCAAGTGCTTTAGGTTGATACCCAATCAGAATGCTCATTTTACAATTGGCTTCCTTATGTCCACAGGATGTGAATATCGAGGACCTGTACAAGGGTGGTGAGCAGGCCACTCGCTTCACCTTTTTCCAGAGCAGCTTGGGCACTGCCTTCAGGCTTGAGGCAGCTGCCTGTCCTGGCTGGTTCCTCTGCGGTCCAGCCGAGCCTCATCAGCCAGTGAGGCTCACAAAGGAGAGTGAGCCCTCGGCCCGAATGGAGTTCTACTTTGAACAAAGTCGGTAGGAAAGCAGGAAGTAGAGGTCTAGCCTGGTGTCTCCAAACTGAGCCCATCCCACTCGGGTTCTCTGGAAGGCAGAATAATGGTCCTTCAAGCACAACTACATCTCCGTTCCCAGAATCTGTGACTAAATTACACTCCATGGCAAAGGGGACTTTGCAAATGTAATTAAGTGAACTGGATTATCCAGATGGATCTAATGTAGTCCCAAGAGTCCTCATGAGAAGGAGGAAAGAGTCAGAGAGAGAGAGAGAGAGAGAGAGAGAGAGAGACTGGGAGAAGCTTTGATGTTGGGTTTGAGAAGGAGATAGGGGCCATGCGCCAACAAATGCAAGTGGTTTCCAGCAACTAGAAAAGGCAAGAGAATGGATTCTCCTTCAGAGCTCTCCTGATCATTACTCAGACTTCCAGCCTCCAGAACTGTAAAGTAATAAATTGACATGGTTTTATGACTCCAAGTTTGGGGTAATTTGTAGCAGCAGCCAAAAGAGGACCCATGTGCACTGTGTAGCATATTAATATACTGACTGGTGCAAAGAGAAGCTGTGCGGAAGCTTTAAGCTTGATATGTTCTGATATGTTCTTGATATGTTCTGAGAAGGACCTGACCCTTTAAGATGTCTTCCCCATCAGGACAATCTGCAAGCAAGTGCTTGCATCTTTCTTTCCCAGACGAGGAAACAAGATACGAAATAACTTGCAGAAAGTTACATCGGCTGAACAGGGTGGTGCTGGAGCTCAAGCCTGGGCCAATGCTAGGCTCCATGTTTTTATTAGACTCTCCGAGCTGAGGGTGGGAGGGTGAATCAATCCAACTTCCTTGTATCATTGAGTAGAACAAAACACTAATCAAGCAAATAAGCCAAGACAGCAGATAAGAACAATTTACAGGATAGCTAGGGGCCTTGAAGGTAAAGGATTGCACACATTAAGTAAGAGAAGCTGTAAATAACGTTGCTGCTCTAGAATGTTGGTATTCTTCCCTTGAGCTTCCGCTCAAACACTGCTTTATCACCTGGCTACGTCGTCATTGCCACATGCTCAGGAGAAGGGACTTGGTGCTCTTTGAAGATACACTCTTTCAATGTTGTATGCTACTGGCTGGAATAGTGGCTGGTGCAGGAAGGGTACTGAGTACAAAATCCTGCATTAGAGAATGATCATGTAGTTCTAATTGGACAGTGTCGTAGTCAGCCACATGCTGCTGGGATGAATGTCCAAACTAGGCACAGTTTATGGGAGGAAAGGATTTATTTGTAGCTATAGATATGGGGGAAGTTCCAGAATGCAAAAGAGGCTGCTCCCTTTTCACAGGTCCAAGCAGAGAGAAAAACACACCACCTACACCAAGAACACACACTAGCAAATAGGCAGGAGAGCAAGGAGAGAATTCTTTCACCTTTATATAGCCCTAGGGTGGGGTCTTGCAATTCTATCCCAGAATTAATGGCTGCCTGAGTCTCTGGAATTTCCTTCCTGCACTGTCCACACAGGAAAGGATGTTTATTTTTAGCTCCTTTGAGCTTCCTTACATCCTGCCCCCTACTGAGAGGCTGCCTTCCTGTGAACATCCTCAGAGACACACCCAAGATTACTTGAAAGGTCAAGTTGACAACAAAACTTAACCATCACAGACAGCAATGGTACAATGTAAAGAGAGTTATAGTAGCAAGGTTGTCATTGAAGTCTAGAGGCAGAACTACCAAGGAGAGCTGGACACAGGAAGGGACTTCTAAACTGAGCCTCAAATGGAAAGTCTTCAGGCATTATAAGCATAAATAATAATTCAGGAAGGCATGATGGAGGAAAGCTCCTGGCACGTCTGGGGAACAGTGAGTCGTTCACGTGGCAGAAACCCAAGGCTTGTGGTTGAATAACTGCTGAAAATTAAAATGGGAAAATGGAAGGGACAAGATTGTGAATACCTTGCAGAGGAGTTTAGATGGTTCTGGGAGGCTCAGAGGAATCATCTAAGTATGTTAAGAACTTTGATTTTGAAGCCTGGGCTTCTGATTATCCAGATAATCTGCTTAGAGATTCAGAGCATCCTAGCCTTCTTCTGCATTAGCTGGTTTAGGGACACACAGGTCCAAAAGAACATAGATGTCAACCTGCCCTGGTGAGACTAAGAAGGCAGTCAGAACCTTAATCCTACTCATCAAGATGGCCATCGGTGGCAGCCCTACGTTTTACTTCTGGCTTCCCCTCCTTCTGGAACCTTTTGGTAGGCTATTTTCATTTATCTTCTCAGCCTATCAAGATTCCCCATATACATTCAAGGTCCCCAACCCAATCCACCCAACTTGATGCCTAATTTACATCCCCCAGGGAATCAGAAACCCCAGATCCAAATCACAGTGTGGTAACCCACTGAGGACCTCCTTGAACTCGGGATCTTTCTGATGGACTTTCTAAAATAAAACTTTGTTTAACTTGACCTTCTACCATTGGCACTCATCATTCTTCATGTTTCAAGACAAGATCTTAAGAAAATCATTGCATTACCAGGGCCTCTTTCATCCCAGCTCCTTCTCTGCCACCTTCAGGCTCAGACCCCGCCTCCTCACAATCAAATCCCCCACACTGGCTCCAGTCAACCTGACCTCCTGTTTCACCTTCTCATGGCTCATCTCCTTCACTTGTGACTACAAGATAAACTTTGGCACACTGGCATGCTCAGGTTTATTTGAGTGATTCATGAACCACCATGGAAGCCCTTAAGGAAGGGAGAGCTTTTATGAGTAACTTAGGTAGCAAGGAGAAGAAACATTTGATTGGTTAAAGGGGAAAGTCCTAACTTGTCAGCAATTTCTAATTATTTAAATATCTAATTAGAGGTTAGCAGTTTCTGCTTAGTTAATCTAAGTTTCATTTTTTTAGGCTATGACCATTTACTCTGGCTTACATGTTAGTTTGCTGAAGTATGAAGACAAGGCTCAGGATTCCCAGTTGATTATTTTAATAATGATCTCTTATTTTGATTTGCTCTTCACTTGTGACCTGTGTCCATTGGCTACTCAGGAATACTCAGATCTCCTCCCATGTGTGGGCTATGCACTAAATTGGATCATTTTCTACACAGATTAAAAAATATTTTCAGCATTTAATATTTTATAAGATTGTATCAGTTCTAGGGAAAGGAAGAGGACAGGAAAATTGTGAAGACATTTTCCCTGCCCTTCAGTGGCACACAGAGTAGGTGGAGGGAGGCAGGCATTATAAACACAGAGCATTATTTATTAATTACTTCATACAAATGACTAGAAGACACTCCAAACTACACTTATATTCCAATTATGTAGGATCGGTGCTGAGAGTTTAGCTGGGTGGTAGCGCACTTACTTATCTCGTATGTCCAATACTACAAACAAAGCATCAAAAACACATGTGGCAGGACTCCAGTAGATATAGTGGTAGGATATTCTGGCACTGAGTATTTTAAGGTTTCCTCAAATGAGGAAACAGCTTCTGACAGGTGCAGTTCAGGAATACAGAGAATATTCTTCTCCCTTATCCTAAATTTGTCTAAGTTCCTTCCCCTCCCTAGAGACCACACCAACGCCTTCAGTCCACAATGGGGCCATGAGAGCTATAATTATAAAAGTATGTGGGAGAGGCATCCTTTAGGCCTTATCCCCTAGTTACATCTCAAGTGGTGGGCGTGGGGACAGGGTGAACAGGTGACTGAGTGCAGTGTGACAACCTCTCAGTTAGGTAGCACTGATGATCTCAGTGGGTGGGGAAGGTAGACACATGTGTCCATGTGCATAGGGTAGGCATGAACATGTGTCTGTCTGTGCACTTGTATGCCCTGGAATGTGTGTGTGATCGTTTGATCCAGGTGTCCCCCACAAATAAATGTGGTCTGAATGCTGGATCCCCAGATGATGGCAGTTTGAGAATTGGAAACTTGTTAGAGGTGGATTGTTGGGAGCGGGCTTATGGGGGTTATAAACCAGCTTCCCCTTGCCAGTGTTTGGCACACCTTCCTGCCATTGTTTGCAGTGCTGTGGCGGAGATGATGTCCACCCTCTGCTCATGCCATCATTTTCCCTGCCAGGATGGAGTCTCCCCTTGGGTCCGTAAGCCAAATAATCCCATTCCTCCACAAGCCGCTTTTGGTCAGAGTCTTTGATACAGCAACAAAAAGGTTAACTACAACAGTGTGCATGCTTTGTACATCCACCATTGGTTTCAGATGTGAGTAGCAGTTCATTTATGGCAGTAGACTCCTTTGTTCCAAGAGGCTCTGAACAAAACTTACACAAGTTGTTGCCAGTTCAAGAGACGTCAACTGAGATGCAGAGAGAAAAACAAGTAAAAAAGTTTAATGGCTATCACTTTTTCCTGGGTATCATTTTTCTAAAATACACAACCATGGCATAAAATGAACTTGACAGAAATGAATATACTGAACATAAATAAAAATGTTCAAGGCTAAGATACTGCATCCAAGTTATTTGAACACATTTTGGGTTGTATTTCACATCTGCATAACTAAACCAGTTCACTATAACTGTATCTGAGAAGTCCCAGGCTCCTCTCTGACCAGAAGATGCAGACTTGAAGTAATTCTCCAAGTTCACGTCTAGGATGGGGAGCTTGCAGTGTGGTCTTTGAGCTGTAGATGGCGACAGAGATCAACTTCAGCTTTGCCTTTGAGGCCTCAATGAGTGAGCTTTACTCAAAGGTAATTAACCTGTTGCTAAGGCAAGGGGCTGTATAAAGATGAAGAAGACACAAAGACTGATCCAGACAGCCCACGGAGGAGGATATCCAGCTGACTGGGGATGGGGAAGGGGGGCAATGAGGAATTGGGGATAACAACTCATTGTTGGCCCACTAAACAAGGTAACTCATTATGGACAATAAAAAAATTTTAAAAAAAAGATGAAGAAGACCTTGCTCGCTCCTCCGTGACAGACATGCCGCCACGAATCATTGCACATACCCTTTTCCCGTGTGGCGATTTGAATGTAAAAATGTCCCCCATAGAGTCTTGAATTGAATATTTGACCTGGGTTCGATTCCTCTTGTGCTCACATAAGCCAGATGCACAAAGTGGCACATGTGTCTTCGGTTTGTTTGCAGTGGCAAGAGGCCCTGGCATGCCCATACTCACTCTCTGTCTGCCTCTTTATCTATAAAATAAAATAAAATACTCCATGCTTTATCAGCTGAGAGGAGGCTTTGGATTCCCCGAGCCAAAGAGGGGGCGGAAAGATAGTGAGAGCCTTGGTGGGAGAGACTATCCAGAAGCATGGCACCCCTCAGTAACAACACACTTGGGCCAGGAGGACCGGGCTGAGTACTAGGCTATCCATGGTCCCCTGCCACAAGGACTGATCCAGACGGCCCATCGAGGAGGAGGATATCCAGCTGATTGGGGATGGCGGGGGGATTGGGGATAACAACTCATTGTTTGCCCACTAAATAATGTGACTCATTATGGACAATAAAAAAAGTTGAAAAGAAAAAAAAAGAATCTTAGTTTGAAACTGTCATATAACCTAGAAGACATAAATTTTATAAGATTAAAAATACATGGTCTAAGCAAGAATAGCATGATTATACCCACCAAGGGTTCCAAAAGTGGTAAGAGCTAGGAAAGTCCTGGCTATCCCTGCTCCAGGAGAGCCCTCCATGCAGAGCTCAATGCTGAGGGGCAGTGTCTTAGACTGCTCAAAATACTATAGTCATGCTTTCAAATTGAGAATGTGGTAATATACAAAAGAACAATTTAAAAAATACTTTCCTAACAGTAAATTTAAAATTTTGTTTACAATTGAGACAGAGGAATGCATGCATTCTATATATTGAAATGTGCTTATAAATGAAAAGAGTGCTTCAATAGTTACATAAGCTTGTGGGGTTTTTAAATTTATATATATATATATGTATATATACAGGATATACTCATACACCCTGTCATGGTTTGATCCAGGTGTCCCCCACAAACAAATGAATGTGTTCTGAGTAATTGATCCTCAGCTGATGGCAGTTTGGATTTTACAACCTCGATGGAGCTGTGTTGTTGTGGGCAGGGTTTTGGGGGTTATAGGCCAGCTTCCCCTTGCCAGTATTTGGCACACCTTCCTGCCGCTGTTTGCAGTGCTGTGGCAGAGGTGATGTCCAGCCCTCTGCTCATGCCATCATTTTCCCTGCCAGGATGGAGTCTCCCCTCGAGTCCGTAAGCCAAATAAACCCATTCCTCCACAAGCCGCTTTTGTTTGGGTTCTTTCTGCGCAGCAACTAGAAAGCTGACCGCAATACACCCCCACCTCAGCTCCAGTTACTCTGGGGCCCTTCTCAGTGGGGTTATGGGATTCACTGTGGGGTAATGAAGGCCTCAGTCAGTCCCTAGGGGGGTTGGGGGGGAGGAACCTTGCCTAAGGGTGTTCCTACCTACTCTGTGTCTCTTACAATCTTTCAAAAGGACAATTTTAAGAAGAAATCCAGTGGTAATATATATTAAAAAGTGTGAAATGGTAACCACCTAGAGCCAACAGCACCAAACGAAAAAAATAAGAAAAACCCAAACCTAAAGTAAGGTTACATATACTGATAGAGGTTCTCTTTGTATTTAAGAACTGAAGATAGCCAGTTTTCAGTCATCTTTGAGTAAAGCTAGTCTTGTCTTTATTGGCATTTTGGGTGGTGTGGTGAATCAAAAAGGTAAAGGTTTTACTTGAGTTCCCTTAGGCTGCTGGGTAGGTCTTTATCCACCTTGAGAAGGTGTCAGCAAACACCAGAAGATGCTGCTATCCCTGACAAGGCTCGTCTGTCACCATTGCTTTAGCCGCTATAGTTTATAAGCATCCCAGACACTCACAGGTCCCAAATTGTAGCTGGAGAACTAAGCTATGGGTTGAGGAGTTCTGCAACTTTGAGGTGAGGTCGCTCAGTGTTATATCTTGTTTGTTGAGTCATGTATGGGGTAGTTTCCAAGGCTGGTATTGATGGAAATATCTCCTTTAGCTTTTGGGAATTTCCAGTAATTTTGGTTACATGTTCATTTAACGAGGAATCTCGGACTGCTGATTAAGGCAGGAAATGAAGTTGAAATACTGGAAAGAAACGAGTTTAGCTGTCATGCAAAGTGTTCGTTGAGGTGTAGTGTTGGCCATCTGTAGCTTGAGTGGGGCTGTTGCTAAGAAACCTTGGGTAACATTGTCCTTAAAGGAAGCCATCACTGGGGTTGATTCATTCTCTCTTTAGAGGACAGGCATTATCTCTCACCAGTGGTTTCTTTCTTTCCAGATGGTAAAGCCCTATTTCTTAGAGCCCTGCCAAGGGTAGGTCTTTCCCAATACTCAGGTTTTCCTTAGCTGTGATGTGTTGTTCTTACAGAATCACTCTTCAACCTGGAGTCTAGGACAAACATTATCCCCAGGGTTCAAGATATCCATTAAATTCCAGCAGTTGGGAGCCAGAGGTAGGAGGGTCGCTATGAGTTCAAGGCCACCCTGAGACTACATAGTGAATTCCAGGTCAGCCTGGGCTAGAGCGAGACTCTACCTTGAAAAACCATAAATGAATGAATGAATGAATGAATAAATAAATAAATAAATAAACAATTGGGCTTGTTCCTGTGTCTATAATTGCTGCTGTTGGGCCAAATGGAATATCTTTATTTTATTCCTATTAAACCTTAAAAACCAAATTTAGGAGTTAAGTTGTAGTGAGTAAATCTTATTGTCTCCTTCTGTAGTTTCCTCCCAAGCTATAGAGACTTCTTCAGACCACTTATTAAACCAGAACGGAGACAACAATCAACCAGATCATATCTTGGCTAAGGTCGCTCAATTACATGTACCGTTTGTCTTCTGTTTCAGTTTTAGTTAGAGTCTGAACTAAAAGGAATTTGGGCTAATTTAACAGTTTAATTTATGACCATTTCCTTATAAGTCAATCTAGTACTCAGTAAATGATATAAACAAGGTCACTGGTAGAGAATTCATAAACACACAGCATTACATAAAGATATTCTTTTTTTAAATTTTTCATTGACAACTTCCATGGATATAGACAACATACCATGATCATCCCCTCCCCCCCCCACCTTCTACTTCCTGCTATACCCCATCCACTGGATCTCTTCCACTTTCCTGCTAGGCTTTCTTCCAATTTTTTCTATTGATCATTAATTGTATTGTATGAATCTATCGGATGTTGGTCACATTACTATTGGGTTTTACTCTTATATCCTCTCTCCCTTACCCCCAGCCCCCTGAAGGTCCTCCTCCATGGGGTTATTGGTGCTCACTGTGGGGTCATGAATGCATCAGTCGGTCTCTGAGTGAGGTGGGGGGTGAGGGGTACAGAATACTCCCTTTACACTCTCTCTGCCCCCTCTTCTGCAATGTTCCCTGAGCCATGAAGGGTGCATTATAGACTAGCGATAAATGCTCTGTAATCCCTAATTTTTAAAAGTAAAGATTTTATAGCTTTCATTGAGATCTATCATTTTGTTTTTAGGTTATAGTGTTCATTTGAGTATCTATCAGAGCATTAAGAAGTCCTTAATCGTTTTCCTCTCTCTCTCCCTCCTATCTCTCTCCTCTCTCCCTCCCTTTCTCTTTCTTCTCTCCCCCCTCTCTGCCTTCTTTCTCCTTGACTGACTAGAACCTATTCCTTAAAAAGAAAAAAAGTCCTTAATCCAAAATCTGTACTTTCAAAGACACAAGTCTTCATGTAAATAAGACTGTAGACCTCATCAACAACAAGCCTAATGTGATAATGGTAAGGCTCTAAACAGACTAAACAGATGTCAACAGCCTGAATTTAAATGACCCTCCCTTTTTTGAGTTTTAAATTGGACAAGATAAGAACCTTGAAAAACCTGATTGGAAAAGAAAAGCATAGGAAGGTTGGCAACAGGAAGGTAATGTCATAACTGTAAGTTAAAAATTATCTTTAAAATGTAAGATATTAGTTATTGTTATTTCAAAGATTAGCAACGCAGCTACTTTTATTGCATACAAGTAATTTACCTAGATTCTGAATGTTACTGCTTATTGGGACTATATCTCTTATTTTCATCATGAAAGGAAAATTTAACACAAAGATCTTTGACAAACATAGCCATATTTTAAATGTATCACAGCTTTAATAGAAATCTTGCATTTACCACTTGTATATTAAGAATATTCCTTGGGCTGGAGAGATGGCTCAGCATTTAAGGCACTTGCCCCCAGTGCCTAAGGCCCCAGGTTCAATTCCCCAGGACCCACATAAGCCAGACCCACAAGGTGGTGGCCCTGGTGTGTGCCCTCTCTCTCTCTCTCTCTCTCTCTCTCTCTCTCTCTCTCTCTCTCTCTGTCTCTGTATCTCTCTGCTTGAAAATGAATAAATAAAATATTTTTAAAAAGAATATTCCTCGAAAAGAAATCCAGTACAATTAATCTAGTAAAAGGATTTTTAATGGACTTTATTTAGAATTATTTTAATTAACACAAAACATTTGTTCTTTGGTCTCTTTCTTCCTTCCTTTCTTTCTGTTTTTCTTTCTTTCTTTT
>PVHP010004395.1:0-16856 GCA_004024765.1 Zapus hudsonius
CCTCTGCCACAGCACTGCAAACGGCGGCAGGAAGGTGTGCCAAACTCTGGCAAGGGGAAGCTGGCTTATAACCCCATAAGCTCGCCCCCAACAACACAGCTTCATCGAGGTTGTAAAACCCAAACTGCCATCAGCTGAGGATCGATCTATCAGAACACATTCAATTGTTTGTGGGGGACACCTGTATCAAACCATGACACTGACCCTGGCTGTATGGGCAGGGAATGAATGAGGACTTCTCTGACCAAAGGCTTTGGATAGGGGACATGCGTGCACTGGGCTGGGTCACACCTGTGGCTCAGCCTGCGCCTGGTGAGAAAAGGGAGCATGGAGCAATGACATCTGCCCTCCAGGGGCAGATGCCTCTCCTCTGCTTCCTTACATGAACTCTTTCATAGACATTTCTAGCAGCATCGAGTGACTAAGGTCCAGTGGGGAATCTAGAGCAGGTCTTAGGAAATTTGTGCTGACAGAGCTGTACATGGGGGAGGGTTGGCCCCAGAGAGGGACAGCCTAGACCCCTTTTAGGGATGAGCCTTCTTGGGCCAGCTCAGTGACAAGGCTGCAGAGCAAATTACAGAAGCACCTCTGGTGCTGTTTGTAGTATTGGAAAGAAAAGTAGGGAGAATGACAACATCCCAGTGGAGGTTCACATACAACCTTCTAGCCAAGAGATGTTTAGTGACTGCCCATGGCAGGGCCTTATAGGTGCCATTGTCCCCAGAGTGCTTTGACTCCCTGGCAGAGGCTGGAGAGCTTGGTTCTCTTTAGAGAAAACTTGTCCAGCTGGCTGCAGGTGTTGTCTCTGCTGACCTAGAATGCCAGCATTGGTGACCTTGCTGCTCCATCTACACATGCTATGACTAATCTCTCCTTTGCTTTCCAGAGCCGAACACAGTGAGCTACAGTCAGTCCAGCCTGATCCACCTGGTGGGGCCCTCGGACTGCACCCTACATGGCTTTGTGCATGGAGGTAAGAATGAAGTCACTGGCCTCTACCCACTTCCCCTGCTGCACTCTGCATCCCCGGAGGCCCTTCCCTTGCCCACTTCCCCTGCCTGCTCTGCGCACCCTGGGAGGCTATGCTGCTGGCTGACCCACTTTAGGCTCCCGTGTCTAGTGAAGTATAAATTTAAACTTCTAAGAGGTTGCGTAAGAAATTACAAAATACTGTGGGTGCTTGTTTTTAAAATAAATGACAGTTGATGAAGACATCCCAACAAAGTGTAGCATGCAATCTAAGGACCTCAGAACCCAAGATGTGGGGTACATATCTGGTGTTTATATTGATTTTTTTCAAAAATCCTACATCAAGTGACACTGGCTTTGAAGGTCCCAGCCCAGCTTTCCCTGAGACTAGGGCATAGGTGGGCCTGCCCATAGGCTCTGGAGGGATAGGTTTTACTTGGTGTCTACTTGTTGTTTGTGGTCTAAGACATATATCAGTAACACACTAGCCCCACAGATGGATACTGTCATTCTGGGCGAGAGTAAGGTAAACTTTTTCAAAGCAAGTTGAGGGCTGGGGAGATGGCTCAGTGGATAAAGCACTTACTGTCCTAGTGTGAGGACCAGAGCACCCATATATATGCTGGGTGGGCATGGGAGCCCACCTGTAATCCCAGTGCCCAGATAGGACCCCTGGGGAAAGCTGGCTTGGTAGACTAGCTGAGTCAGCAAACTCTGGGTTCAAGGGAGAGACCCTAGCTTATAATATAAAATGAAAAGCGATGAAGGAAGACACATTCTATGCCCTCCACACATACGTGAACTCAAATACAAATACACACATATATGTATACCACACACATACACAGACAAAAAACTAGCAAGGTGAAGCTAAGGGTGGTGGCACATGTCTATAACCCTAACACTTCACAGGCTGAGACAAGAGGATTGTGAATTTGAGGCCAGCCTAGGCTGTATAGTGCTGTGTCTTCAAAAACAGAAAACCAAACTGCAGCAGCAACAGCAACAAAAAGTTGAGCTGGGCATGGTGTAGTCCCAAGCTCAAAAGGCTAAGGTAGGCGGATCACTGGACTTGAGGAGTTGGAGACCAGTCTGGACAACAGCAAGACCCTGGCTCCAGAACAACCAAACTGATTCAAAGAGAAACATCAAGGAAAGGTGGTGACGTGGCGTGTGGGTCCTGCTCTCTGGGGACTGAGCTGTTCACAGTCCTCCTCAGGCATAACCCCCTGTGCTCTTGTCTCTTGGTTCCCCAGAACACCAATTTCTCCTTTCTTCTCTGCTCAGAAGGCTTCTATTCATCCTTCAATCCCAGCACAGATGGCAGGTTTTACGTTGGGTAGGTTTATGTTGGTGTTTTTGCAAGGATTCTTCAAGAGCAGGGTCCAGATCTGATCTCTGTGTTGGCTCTAGGGCCTCACATGGATGCAAGAGGCACTTGGCAGTTACTTGATCCAAGGAGAGGCACAGATTACTTTTGAGTTGGATCTGAGCAGCTCACAATTTGAGAGGTTTTGTGTGTTTGCACCTTCAGTGTGGGCTGATGAGCACTCCCTGTGTGCATGGTTGTGGAGGCCGGAGGAGGAGTTTGTGTTTTTCCATTGCCCTTCTGCTTTACTTCCTTGAGATGGAGTCTCTCATTGAACTTGTATGTGGGAAGGTGTTCATGGGATACCCAGAAACCCTCCTGAGGAGCTGCACGTGCCACACTCCCTTACATTGTCCAGGCCGTTTCCTCTGATGCAGGCGCTGTAGTGTGTGCCTGGGTGTTTGCAGTGACTTTATAATACTTAATGTCTGTATTCATAGGTGTTTGTGTGGTAACTTATAAAATATGCCTCTCAGTATTACCAGGCACCCTCATCTCTCTGTCTGGCAGCAGACCAGGATGGATGAGTAGAATGTCCTCAGAATACCAGGAACCACTATCTCATTGTATTTTCCTGGAGAGGATTGTCAACAGTAGCAGCTAAAATCACTTGACCAGATGCCAGTCACTTAAGGGAATGCTGAGCCACACAGATGGGAATATAATCCAAATTCTGGGTTCTTTGCTGTGATGTTTTAGAAAGATGTTCCCACTGACACCTGTGTGCTGTGACTCTCACACAGAGTCATAGAAGATGTTTTGGAAAGGGAGGGTCCTCTCTGCCTGGAAACCACAGTAGAATCCAGTTGCCAACCACGCCCTAGTTCATTTCTCCTCTCCTGGGTGCGCTCACTGGGGGACTCTTAGGTTCATCTAGACAGCTGACTGACACAGGGGTGCTGGATGTGGATAAGCTCCCCAGGTGGTTCAGGTTGCCATCCTGGAACAGAATGGCTGCTGTTGATGTCCTCTTTCGAGCTGTTTTCTTCACTTGCTCTTGTCACTCTCCCCGATGTCCGTAAGGAAGCTACTCAGTTTATTTTTTCACTGAGTAAAGCTGGAAGGAGGAGGACCTCATTCCTAGTTAACTTTGTGAGCCTCCTTTAACTATACCATGATGGAGCCTAGGGATTGGAAAGGAGTTGGGATGAATCAGGCACAGCAGCAGCTCTGTCCAGATGGTTAGCCACTCCCAGATCCACTTCAGTCATGTCTTTGTTTCAGCCTAGATGTAGACATAGTTCACCCAGAATGATCTGGGTCATTCTGGCTGCTTCTTTGGTTCATGTCCTTGGTCTTTAATTGGTAAAAGGCATGGAAGGGGCAGGTGTTATCTTCTGTTTTAGAGAGGCACCTTCCTGGTGTCAGTTCCATTCAGCTGTAAGAGGGGCTGTGCCCAGAGACCCATATGCATCTGAGGACCCCAACCCCCACCAATGGAGAGGGCTTTCTTCCTTGAGGTGCTGGAGCTTGTGACAGTGAACTGGGGACAGGGTGGTTTTCTAAGCTTGTCTCATACTTGACAGATATCTTGGTGCTTAACAGATTTGCTGGGCACGGTGGCCCATGCCTGTAAACCCAGCACTCTAGAAGTTGAGCAGGAGGATGGTGAGTTACATAGTGAGATCCTGCCTTAGAAAAACACAGTTCTCGGGCTCCTCACCTGGGGTCCTGCATGTTTAACAGGAGTGCCTTATTCTGGCTAATTCTCATGATTCCAGGGGCTAAAGAAACCACAGCTAGAGGGTGTGTTTGTCTCAACAAACTTGGCAATGCTGTCCTCACAGCCCTTTCCCTTAATTTCCGAAGAGCATTGGATAGCATATCCCCTGAAGTCCCCTCTGTGGTTTGTTTTTGTGAGGCAGGGTCTCGTTGCAGCCCTGGCTGGCCTGGAGCTCACTCTATAGTCCAGGCTGGACTCAAACAGTGTTCCTTCTGCCTCGGCCTACCAAGTGCTGGGATTACAACATGAGCCACCACACCTGTTTCCCTCTATAGAGTTTTGCCATGCTCCTGTGCATCCAGCATCCTCACAAGGTTGATGGGCCCTTGAGCCCAGTCTCACTCTTGATCTTTCTGCTTGTTCTTTCTCCTCCTAACTTCTGAAGCTGATGTACACAGGCATGTGTGATGTGTTCCTTCTCTTATTGCTGTGAGAATATCTGACACAGGTGACCTAAGGAGGGGTGTATTTTGGCTCATTGTGAGGGCACAGTCCTTCATGGCAGGGAAAGCACAGTGGCAGAGTGTGAGGCAGCTGGTCACAGTGCAGTGGCAGTCAGGAAGCAGAGAGGTGAATGCCGGTGCTCAGCTCCTTTTTTATTCAGTTTTGGACTGCATTCAGAGAGAATCTTCCCACTTTGTTAAACCTTTCTGTAATGCCCTTGCATACACACCCAGAGGTGTGTCTCCTAGGCGATTGTAGGTCCCATCAAATTGACGATCAAAAACGAGCCATTACTCTGGAATTGTGGTCCATAGCAACTCTGGCTTGCCTGCTCTGGAACTGTTTCCTTTTCTGTAAGGTCCTGGGGATTACATGAGACAGTACAGGAAAAGCTTCTAGTATAAAGGAAGTAATAATAAAAGTTGGTAAATTTTATTCACTTTTGATACAAGTCTTACTATGCTGCCCAGACTGGCAGCTTTTAGGCTTAAAGTAATCTCTCTTACCTCAGCCTCCCAAGTAGCCAAGACTATAGATGAGTGTCACCATACTCGTCTGTTTTCTAGTTGCTATTGATTCTCTTGTCTTAGGTGCCTTCTGCTTCATGAAGGGTCAAGCCTTTTGGTCTTAAGTAGAGCATTTATGCAGCATGGTTGTGTAATGTTGACCATAAAGAGAATTTTAATTGCAAATTTCCTGAAGTGGGCCCCTCAACACCTCAGTATCCTTAACAAGAACGTAGCCACCTAGAACCCAAACTGTACTCCTTCCTAGCTGGTCTAGAAATAAAGTCTGGACAACACACGTGCTGGAAAATAACACAAAAGAGCTATTCCTTGTAGGATCAGGGAGATGGCTAAATATTCCCAGAGGAAAAGTGGGTGGCTTTGAGCCTGTGTGACTTAAAAAGGAAAATTAAAAATACCAATGTGTTGGAGCTGGGAAGAGAATAACTGAATCTGCCCACAGACAGGAGGGGCCGAGAGGCTGCCTTGGCGCCTCTGCTTGGAATTCTAGGCTCTGGGCCCTGTCCCTCCCCTCCCCTACCTGCCCCAATTCACATTTTCATGGCACAAAACCATAGCATTTGAGTTTGTCTCACTGCCCATCCTGTGTAAGTGTGCTTCCCCCATGACCTCCTCCAGACCCTCCTGGGTATGTGTGTGTCTCTATCACCTGTAGAACTGATCCCTTCCTCTGGGGTCTGCCTCGCCCCCTTGTGGTAACTTCGATGGCTAGTCTGCTACACATTGCCCTGGCACTTGGTGTCTACAATGTGGGTGAGAAGTTGTCCCTGATCCTTGAATCTGGGTGATTTTCCAGGGCACAGTGGCCTTCTGTCCTGTGCTGTCTCAAGCCATCACCATGTGGTTGGGGGGAATACACACTGTGCTGGGGCCCGTGGTCTTCCTAACCCACTGGTTTTCCTGGCTCTGCTGCTAACTTCCTTTTGGAAAAGGACAGTGGGATAGTGGTAGGAGGCCTTTGGTCAGCTAGGATCATGGACACTTGTCATACTGTCCCTTATCTACCCTGTCCAGTTAAACATGGTCCTGAAGGGAATAGGAGGAAGGCAGTTTTCTCCTTAGCGGAGAAGCTTTCCCAGCCACACAGGGACTTTCAGACCAGGGCCTCTAGAGCTGTCTGTACCAGCACTCTGGGGCTCCTCGTCACCTTCTCTTGAACTTATCCCAAACACATCCCATCAGGGTCGCATCTGATGGGCCTATAGCCTAATCCAGTGAGCGGGTATAGCGCTTGTGGCTGATTGTTCCCCCTCTCAGTCTCCTGGCTGCCCTTTGCTGTTCCCATCGCCTCTTCTACCTGCTTCAAGGACTCTGGGCCCCATCCTCTTAAACCTACTTCCCACTTCCTTTCTGCTCCCTTGGTGGCTATAGCCCCAGCCTCCTCCCTGGCCCCAAGCACTTCACTGTCTGGCTAGCATTTGTGCAGGTGTCCCTGATACAGCTCTGTCCTAGAAATCCTGTCCCAACTCTTTGTGTGTCCTGGCTCTGATGTCTCAACATGTCAGAACCTGAGCACATGTCACCTGCATAGTCAGTCACCTGCTGGTCCACACTATGACTCCTGACCACATTGATCTAGTCCACTTCTCCAACACACCTTTCCAACACAGCGGCCGGCACCTTCCTTTCAAATGGTGGGAGCCACACTCTGCTGAGGACCCTGCAGAGGGAAGCCACAGGTCCCTTTACTTGGGCCATTTCTGCCTTCCCAAGCTCTCCACTAGCCCATCTCCTCAGAGGCTTCCCTATCCACCATGGTATCACCTTTCATTTCCCAGAGAATGGAGGAACACATGTGGGCTCCTTCTACCCCACTCCCATCCCTGGACAGCTTGCACAGCTGCTCTTGCCCTTCAGGTTTGTACAGAAGCGGAGATAGATCTCCCGAGCTTGGCCCCTCCCTGCTTCCTGGTTCTGTTGCACTTGCCCTCTGCATACTCCGCTAGCACCACGCGGGTGGGGGCTTGTCTGTCTCATGCACCACAGTGTCCCACTTAGAGCTGGGCCTGGCAAAGGACTGATGCAGAAAGAAGGACTGTAGACTGAACTGGGCCCTGGCATGGTCAGCACCCGTCTGCCCCCTAGAGTGAATCAGACCATGCTACCAATGCCTCCTGTGTAACCAGCACAGTGCCAGCCAGGCATCCAGGTGGACAGTCATATAGACCTGGTCCCCCATGCATTAGAAGGTGGCTCTCCTACCTCCGACTCTTCAATAAATGTTCAACCTCCAGGAGGCACACACTTCCCTGAGACCAGGGACTGCAAAGCTTTGCTGGGCCCTGAAGGAAGAGACAGAGGGAAGGAGCAGGTGGCTCCCCCAGGAGAAGGCATCAGGTGGGTTTCAGGGTTGAAAGGTACCTGATAGCCTGGGTGGCATTAGCAAGGAGGGGGTAGGACAAGGCTTTCCTTGGGTTCTCTGGGGCAGTTGTGAAACTAGTGTTTTGCCCCAGCCGGAGTTTCTCCCCTGGAAAGCCCAGGATCAGTTGCTATTGCATGCCTCTCTTGAACTCTGCCTGCTGTGTGGGAGTTAGCACACAGGTCTTGGTGGCAGGAGAAGGGGTGGGATTGGTGGAGAGGAGCCTTGTTTCCTGCTCTCAAGGAATTCCAGGTCTGAGGGTCCAGAGGGGAGCCAGCCAACACTGGCCTAGACACATTTATCATGGAACTGAGAGTGGGGTGGGTTCTTCTTTGCTGAGAATCTTGGTATTTGACAATACTGCCCTGCACCTGGAGCTCCAAAGAGCAATTTTCACAATTACCCAGAGGTTGTGGCCACAGAAGGTGACCCTGTCAGGCCTTGGATCTTCTTGGCTGGTGTGGACTCTGCCACCCTGGTCAAACGACTCCGCTGGCATCCATCCCAAGAATTCTTGATTTTTGCCCACTTGAGACTACCCTAGTGGTCCCTGCCGGCCATGGTGGCATCTCTCTCAGCATCTCCCTGCAGCACGAGCATGTCTGTGTATCAGTCCTTGCTTCCTTCTTGACTATGCTTATTAGTGTGAACAGAGCAGATGACATCTAATGTCATGTTTTTCTGTCCAACATGACCAGTGCATTAGTCTGAAATGCTGGCTTCTTGTTGCCCCCTCCCAGGCTCACAGAAGGAACCCTTGATTTTGGGGACAACAGGCTGAGGCCTCCAGTGGGTCTGCCCCTCTTGGGTGGGCATGGGCCTGGAAGGGGGCTGCTGCCTCTTGCCTGAATGCCCAGGGTGGCAGGGGGTGTGTACGCCCACTTGTTTTACCACCACTGATATTGGAGAAGCAGTAGCAGGGTTTATCTGTGGCCTGTGCCGGCTCACTGTTGCAGATTTCAGAGAATGCAAGGGTGCCTAGAGTCAGGTTGGCTCACCTGTTCTGCAGTGTTCTGGGTGAGGTGGGGGGGGGGAGCCACAGACGGCTCCATCTGAGACTTGGCCAGATTTCCCACTTTTGACATTTTGTTACTATCTTTAGAAACGCTTCATCTTTACTACACTGTGAATTCACTGCCAAAAATAATCCCTATTAATGATCTTAATTAAGATTCCTGTGCCAGGAATTCCTTGGTCCCAGTTGCCAGTGATGCCAGGGGAGAGGACCCAGAGGAGCAGGGCCATCTGGGAGCTCTCACTCACCTGGATCTTATAATAACCTCTTGTCATTACCAAAGAGTGGGATGTATAAATAAGACCGAGTTACTATCATTTGCTTAATATAGGAGGCTGGCACCCACACTCCGTCAGTTGGGATTAAATATAGAAATGGGGGCATCTAAGATCCCCACCCACAGAGCAGGCGGCGGCGGCAACTCTGAGCTCTGAGTTGCTCACTGCTGCTGCGGGTTTGTAGGCAGGC
This sequence comes from Zapus hudsonius, assembly GCA_004024765.1. Classification (NCBI taxonomy): domain Eukaryota; kingdom Metazoa; phylum Chordata; class Mammalia; order Rodentia; family Dipodidae; genus Zapus; species Zapus hudsonius. Next base: position 8,875 of record PVHP010004395.1, read on the forward strand.
CAGACCCAGCCAGCAAGCCTCAGGAAAAGAAATTATGCCTCTATTTTTAAGATAGTCAGTATGTTGTCAATGCTTTGAATGTTAGAGTCCAAAATACCTCAGCTATCCAATGTTTATCTGTATGTTAGTGGCCAGGCAACTCTGATTTTTTTCCTTTCCCATAATTCCTGAAACAAATGCAGTCTCCAAAAGACACCAAATCCTACAATTTTGTTGTCATCTTTTAAATTGCAAATCTGGGGAAATAAGGGCAGCCCACGATGGACTGTAATTTGCCAGTTATTTTCTGGATATTGGTACCAACTAAGCCTGAATGGGAAGACCATGTGAGGCTTCCTGTGGATGGATACCTGCAAGAGGAATTGTGTCAAGAACTTAGAGCTTGACAGGTCTTTTTTTTTGTGTGTGTTTTTGAGATGGAGTCTTAGTCTTTAGCTCAGGCTGGCTTGAACTCATTGTGTAGAACAGATTGGCCTTTAACTCAGGGCAATCCACCTGCCTCAGTCTGCTGAGGGCTGGGATTGCAGGCATGAGCTACCATGCTTGGCTGATAGTTCTGTTAATGGGCAGAAAGTGGAAATGTCATGACCTCCAGAGTGGAAGAGAGGTGGTTGCTCCTCTGGGGAGACAGTGTCCATGTGGGCAGTGCTAGCAGGAAGGCAGTCTAGATTCAGGCACAGGGATTTTCTGTTTTGATAAAATTTACCAAATTTAGCGCTCTCTCTCTCTCTCTCTCTCTCTCTCTCTCTCTCTCTCTCTCTCTCTCTCTTGACATGTTGATTCAAATGTGTGCAGTTGTAGATGATGGCGTTCTGTGATTAGAAACCTTTACAAGCATGTCATGCTAGGATGAGAGTATGTGGGGTTTTAATCATCTCATTTCTTCACAGACCACTTGACTCATTTTCTTCTACGGCCAGATAACAAAGGGTCTCAACTCAGACCTTCTCACTGAGAAGCAAAGCATGTTTTATTACAATCTCTCCTGTGGTGGCTAATCTGTTGTGAGCTCGATTGGATTGAGAGATGCCTTGATTAGTAAAGCAACCTCTGGCTATGGCTGGAGGCATTTCCTCTTCTAAACTGTTCCTGTATTTTGGTCACATCATTACAAAAGTAATCAACACAGAAAGTTGGTTCTAAGGAACTAAACCTGACCATGGGGTTGCTGAGAGGTGGAACTGGTTTGCAGGAGAAATTTGGAAGCGTGTGGAGGAGGAGAATGCTGTCTGCAAAATTTAATGGGTGATTGTGGTGGGAGCTCTGAAGACTAGAATGCAGACAAATAGAAGTGTGATGGGACTTGGAGGAAAGGCCATTGTGTTAAATTCTGGCAATGAATGTCTGCATTTTATGTGTCCTAAGACTTTGGGACCAAATTTTAAAATAATGGACTAATTAATTAGGCGGAAGAAACTTCTGTCAAATGAATTAGCTTTCATTCTGATTGTGATGTGGGTATTACTGACTGCTTTTAGCCAGATTAAAAAATTTTTTTTCAATTTTTTATTTATAGCTTCCATAATTACAGACCATAAACCCAACCTTCTTCCCCATATTTCTTTCCCTTCTCAATGAGTCTGTTTTGTTTCAGTGTTGTTGCAGTCAGCCACATGCCGCTGGGATGAATCTTCAAACCAGGCACAATCTGGGGGAGGAAAGGATTTATTAAAACTACAGATTGAGGGGAAGTTCTGTAATAGCGAAAGAGGCTAGCCCTCTTTCACAGGTTCAAGCAGAGAGAAAAACCCATCACCTACACCACACACACAAAACAGCAAACAGGCAGGAGGGGCCAGAAGAGAATCTCTTCCCTTCTATATAGCCTTAGGGTGGGGTCTTGCAACCCTTCCCCAGAATTAATGGCTTCCTGAGTCTCTGGAATTTCCTTCCTGCACTGCCCACACAGGAAAGGATGTTTACTTTCAGCTTCTTTGAGCTTCTTTACATCCTGCCCCCTACTGAGAGACTGCCTTCCTGTAAACATCCTGAGAGACCTACCCAAGATAATTAAAAAGATCAAGTTGACAACAAACCCTAACCATCACAAGTGTCATCATCTTTTCCTCCCACTATGTGTAGATATTATCAGGCACTGCGAAATCATGAATGTCAAGGTTGTTTTGTTTCTGGAAGCTTGCGTTGTAAGCAGTCCTACCCTTCCTTTGGCTCTTACAATCTTTCCACCACCTCTTTCACAATAGACCCTGAGCCTCAGGAAGTGTAATAGAGATATCCCCGTGCTGAACACTCCACTGTCGTTTTTTCTCAGCACTATGGTGCCTTTTGCATTATCCCAGTGGTCACTGTCATCTGAAAAAGAGAAGCTTCTCAAGCCAAGAGTGAGAATAGTATTATTATATAGGTATGCTTATTTTTTTTAAAGTGCTTGTAAGGTAGTCTGGTTGGCATAATGTATGCATTTAATCAGACAACAGCAAGTGTTACTCTCCTAGGGCTCATGACCTCCTCAACTACAGGGTTTTTACTAGGTCTTCAGTACCAAGCATGCTTTCAGTGGGCCTCCGGTCCAATTAGAGAGCAGTTGGTTTCTCCCACAATAGATGTGCCACTATTGCCCCAGTTGGCTCATTTGGCCTGGCTGACCTATCTTAAGGCTTGCAAGGCCCACTGCTGTTCACCACCTTTAATGACTTAGAAGGAGGTTTCCAGCTCAGCTCCAGCTTGATTTCTCAGTGACCTGCAGCCCAATTATATGTGGTCTTAAGCAATAGGATCTTATCATCTCATTCTAGTGGGCAACCAAGAACTTTGGCAATGGCTTGTAATGTTTTGAAGGCCTCAGGAACCTCCCTGGTCAACAACTCACTGGAAGGTATCCCATCCCTGGCACTGAAGTTTTCCCAGTAATCTATGATTACTGGCTGTGCCATTATATGATGGAGAACATGTGGCATTTGGCTTTTTGGGCCTGAGTTACTTCACTTAGTATGATCCTTTCCAGATACATCCATTTCCTTGCAAATTTCATAATTTCATTTTTCTTTCCAGCTGAATAGTACTCCATTGTGTAAATAAGCCACATCTTCATTATCCATTCATCAGTTGAGGGACATCTAGGCTGGCTCCATTTCCTAGCTATTGTAAATAGAGCCACAATAAACATGGATGAGCAAGTGTCTCTAAGGTAGTGACTAGCTAGAGTCGTTAGGATATATGCCATGGAGTGGTATAGCTGGGTCATAGGGTAAGTCTATTTTCAGCTGTCTCAGGAACCTCCACTTTGCTTTCCATAATGGCTATACCAGTTTACATTCCCACCAACAGTATAGATGGGTTCCTATTTTCCTGCATTCTCGCCAGCATTTATTGTCATTTGTTTTCTTGATGGTAGCCACTCTGACAGGAGTGAGATGGAATCTCAGAGTAGTTTTAATTTGCATTTCCCTGATTGTTAAGGAGGGTAGAACATGTTTTTAGATGTTTATAGGCCATTTGTATTTCTTCTTTTGAGAACTCTCTATTCAGTTCTGTAGCTATTTTTTTTTTAATTTTCTGACCATGAGTTGTTTGATTTCTTATTATTTGGTTGAGCTCTTTGTAAATCCTGGATATTAATCCTCTGTCAGATGTACAGCTAACAAAATTTTCTCCCATTGGGTAGGTTGCTTCTTTGCTCTGTTCACAGTGTCTTTTGCTGTACAAAGCTTTTTAATTTCATGAGGGCCCAATTGTGGATTAATGATTTTACTTCCTGAGCAGCTGGGATTGTTCAGAAAGTCATTGCCTAGGCTAATATGTTGAAGTGTTTCCCCTACTTTTTCCTCTAGCAGTTTCAGAGGTTCAGGTCTGATATTAAGGTCTTTGATCCATTTGGACTTAATTCTTGTATATGGAGAGAGATAAGGGTCTATTATCCTCCTCTTACATATAGATATCTAGTTTTCCCAGCACCATTCATTAAAGAGGCTGCCTTTTCTCCAGTGAATATTTTTATCCTTTTTTTGTCAAAAATCAGATGACTCTAGAGCGAGACCCCACCTCGAAACAACAACAACAAAAACAGATGACTGTAACTGTTTGGATTTGCATCAGGGTCCTCTATTCTCTTCCATTGATCTACATACCAGTTTTTGTGCCAGTACCATGCTGTTTTTGTTACTGTGGCTCTGTAATATATCTTAAAATGAGGTATGGTGATATTGCCAGCCTTATTTTTTATTGCCTAGGATTGTTTTACTATTTGAGTTTTTTTGTGTGATTCCAAATGCATTTTTGAATTTTGATGTGAATTGCATTAAATGTGTAGATTTTAGCCAGGTTTATAGTGAGAATTGGGAGCAAACAACAACAACAAAAAAAACCTAGCAGAAAGATTTGAAAAGCAGGTCAAGTTGGACAGAGGAATACATTTTAAAGTGTGAACAAGTGGATGTGGCTATTAAAGAAATTATTGACATTAAAAAGAAGCTGATACTGGAGAGATGGCTCACTGGTAAAGGTTCTTGCTTGCAAAGCCTAACAAGTTTGATTCCCCAGTGCCCATGTAAAGCCAGATGCACAATATGGCATATGCATCTGGAGTTCACATGCAGCGGCTGGAGGCCCTGGCATGCTCACCCAGCCTATTCTCTCTCTCTCTCTCTCTCTCTCTCTCTCTCTCTCTCTCTCTCTCTTCTGTCTCTCTCTGCTTGTAAATAAATAAAAGTTTGTTTTTTTTTTAAAAAAAAGAGAGGGCTGAAGAGATGGCTCAGTGGTTAACATGCTTGCCTGCAAAGCCTAGCAAACTGGGTTCGATTCCCCAGTACCCATGTAAAGCCTGATTCACAATGTGGCACATGCATCTGGAATTCGTTTGCAGAGGTTGGAGGCCCTGGCTTGCCCATTCTCTTTCTCTCTGTCTCTCTTCTTCCTATCTCTCTCTGCTTGCAAATGAATTAATAAAAATATTTTTTAATTATAAATTTTTTTAAGCCGAGCACTTGACACTGGGATAGTAGGAAAGATACCTTGAGAGTCTCAGGAATTAGGCAGAGCCCACCCATTGCATCTTCATGGTATAAAGTTTAATAATTTGAAAGACTTCTTTGAACAGAATTCCCTCCACTACCCTACCCATACAGTGCTGCCTAGGGAAGTGCATTCCCAAGTTCAGCTGTCTGGGTCCCCAGAGCTGCTATAACCATGGTCCAAGGGGGCCTGGCTTCTGCTCCAGCTGGCAGTAGACCTTCCCATTGTCCCTATGATCCTAGGTCTGCATGCATGCAGAATGCAAAGATTTGGGTTCAAAGGAAGGCAGGCCATGTGTGGCAGCACGAAGGTCCCTGCAGGCAGCCTCCGAGAAGGCAGTGTGTGAATCTGTGAGGGTGAAGCTTAGCTTCCTTGGAGATCCCAGGACAGGAGAGGGCTGCTGAGGGGAAGCCCCAGGCAGTGAGGGGAGCCACTTTTGACATTTCCACCTCAGTGATGTTTTCAGTGTCAAGTTGACAAGGGTAGAATTACTTAATTTTAAATTCATTTGCATGTGTGTGGGGGGGGGGCTCTCTAAATTCTCTTGCTGCTGCAACCAAATTCCAGATTAGCTTACTATTTTCTGCATCTGATTTATATGGGTGGCTGGGGAGTTGAACCCCAGGGTAGCAGGCTTTGCAAATAAGTTCATTTAACTGCTGAGCCATCTCTCCAGCCTCAAGGGTAGATTTATGGTGTTTGATTTTAATTGTCAACTTGATTGGATTGAGAAATGCCTAGGAGATCAGTAAAGTACAGCTCTGAGCATGTTATGAGGGTGATTCCAGAGACAATTAGACTCTGCCGACTTTGACTGAATAATGCCTTGATGAGTTCATAATGTGATATTTTTTAACATGTTATATAGAGTACTCTGACTCTTTTTTAAAATTTTTGTTTATTTATTTTTCAGAGAGAGAGAGAGAGAACACCAGGCCACCACCTTGTGAATCTGGCATATGTGGGTTCTGGGGAATTGAACCCGGGGCCTTAGGCACTGGAGGCAAGTGCCTTAACCGCTGAATCATCTCTCCAGCCCCATAATGTGATATTTTGGAAAGTGGTCAAAGATAGGTGGTGGGGCTTAGTTAGAGGAAGTACATCACCATTGGCCTCTGGAGTTGTGTCTGACCTCACCTTGCCCCTTCTGTGTGCCCCTCCCTCTGCTTCCTGGCTGTCATGACATGAGCTGCTCTGCTCTGCCAGGCCATCCATGCAGACAAACTGTCACCTCTGAAAGTTTATGTCAGGTATTTTGTCAGAATGACAGAAAAGTAGCTAAAATAAATAGCCTCCAGAGTTCAGTTGACACACAGGATCCCAGAGGCTGTAACTATGGAAATGAAGGCTTAGGTTGGTTGTTTCCAGTGAAATCTGTTATCTTGGGCTGGAGTCTACTTCTGGCTCCAATCTCACTGCTTCTGATTAAATGTCAGCAGGCCCAGGAACCTTTGCCTTTATAAAGCCAAACACTTCATTTTTGTACAGTACTAATTTTTCCCCTAGTTTGTCCTCCTGTGAGCTTTCAGATTTACCTGCTCACTTCATTGATTCTACCATGGCCTCCCAAGGGGAGGGGCCAGGAGTATGGGGAAGCCCAGAGTTGTTCTCTCTTCCCTGGCCACACCCTGTGAGGCAGACAAGTGCTTCAAAGACCTCCTTGTCTGGCAGTGATGGGACACTTCACCATTCTGGTCATCCTCCAACACCTGTAACTCACTATTCCCAGCAATCAAGACCCAGATTTGGGATATAGTCTGGTGATAGATACACATAGCAGATATGAACAGCCCTTGAGCCTGGACACTAGAATCCATGTGCTTGGCCACTTGTTTTGGTCCTTTACATCTTTGATAAGGCATTGTTCTTCTGTCTGTTTTCCCAGCTAGTGCTCCAGCTCCAAAGTTCGTGCTGGCTGTCACTAACAGTCCCTGTCCAAACAGCAGAACAGTTTGAATATAGATTTTACTGGCTTCAGGTTTCTGTGGTTGCCTGTACTAGCCCTTCTGTGACTAATGGTGGAATGTATGGTGCCATTTCTGAGCCCTACACCTGGCTCCTCAAGCCCTCTGCCTGTGTTAACCAGAAGCAGTGATTCATTGATCCATTCATCATTCAGTGACTATCTCTTGAACACCAAGTGCCAGGGTCTATCTTGAGCAAGCGAAACTGAAGCACAGCCACAAGTGTCCATGTCACACAGGATGCAGTGCAACCTGGGAATGCCACATGGCGCTCACTCATGGGCCAGTATGTCACCTGTGAACCAGGAACTGGCTTAGCCATGCTCCTTCCCCACAGTCTGCTGGGTCTGAGCCCATCTGGTTTGCCACATGTCTTGGTTCCATAGAGTTTTAGTGACAATTGGAACCCCTGGGTAGTTGGTGCCAGTAGGCTGGTGTTTCAGGTAAAAGGGGCCAAACCCAGTTTGAAAGGATTGATGTGAGCTGCTTTCATTCTTAAAAAGTTGTGCTTATGAACAAGAGGCCAGTCTAGATACTGTGAGTCTGAGCATTGATTTCAACACAACCATTCCTTTCTCTTCTTGTTACCCCTCCCCTGCTAAACCAGCCTGAATTGATGATACACAGGGTGGCCAGCTGGATATCCTGGGCCATGACTCCCCTTACACAGTAATTTTCCTCTTTCCTCACCCCTCACCATGATCTTGAACTGATTGCATAGCTTGGCCTCTGGTGTCCCTAGGCAAGGCTTGGACCCAGCTCCCCCAGCCATATGCATGCTGGTTTGTGAAGCGGAGGCAATAGTGTACTTCCTCATGACACTACTCACCATCATATTTATTGAGAGAGGCACCTATGGGGACCAGGCCCTCAGATACATATGTGGACAAAGTGGACAGAGGCCTCAGCCTTCCTAGAGCTGACCCTCCACTGAGTCACTGAGCCATGCCTGGCACCAGCATGGGTAGTCTTCTTCCTCACATGTGTGTCCATCCGACCTCCTGACTGCAATGCAAGGCATCACTTTGGTGTCTGCTTCTTTCTTCA
>PVHP010004395.1:16956-31283 GCA_004024765.1 Zapus hudsonius
CTCTCTCTCTCTCTCTCTCTCTCTCTCTCTCTCTCTCTCTCTCTCTCTCTCTCTCTCTCTCTCTCTCTCTCTCTCTCTCTCTCTCTCTCTCTCTCTCTCTCTCTCTCTCTCTCTCTCTCTCCCACATGCACTTAGTCCAAGCCTACACTCTAGAGCTTGGGTGGGTCTTTTCTTAGTGTGTAGTGTTAGCATTTTTAGGGAAACAGTCTCAATACTAATTCTTTCACTTTCTCACGTCACCTAGGTGCAGGGAAGCACTTGGCATACACACACACACCTCACACTGACCCTGTTTTTTTTTTTTTTCGTGTGTGTGTGTGTGTGTGTGTGTGTGTGTGTGTGTGTGTGTCTATCATCTAGCTCTTATCACAACTGTTTGTTATGAAGAAAATCAACAAGAACTCAGCGGGTAGGTGCTTTCCCCTACCCTCACTCAGTTCCTGAGGTCTGTGCACATGAGCATACATAGGCACTTGCTGTGGAGCCATTGCACGAGGGAGGCACTCCCCAGAGCTGTGTTAGTATCCTGTGTGGGGTGCCTGGTCAGGTGAGGCCGACTGTCCTCTGGGTCCCCTGTGCTCAGCTGAGCAGATTGTCCATGGTTCACCCTGGTACACTGCCCAGACTCCTTGTGAGACATTTTATTTCTCTTGTGTGCATCCCCCAAACCTCAGAGACCCAGAGCACGTTGGTGTTCAGTTTAGCAGTGGGCACTGGACCTCGTGCCCATGATGACACCTATCACCAGCGCCTCAGCTCATCTGTCTGCTCTTTGTGTGCTGCTAGTCACCACCTCTACAAGTGTCACCCGCCCACCTGGGCTCTTCCTCATGAGGGATGGGCACTCATGTTGTCATGCAAAGAGCGGGAGAGTGTGTGTTGTGGTAGTCCAGGGAGCAGACTTAGGGGGCATTCACTCCTGAGCAGTCCTGTGCCCACTCCATAATGTGCTTTGTTCACAAGTCTCATCCAGTTTTGGTTTCTGGGTGATCCCTGTTGTGTTTTGTGTTTTTGATTCTTGGGAGTCCTGGGCTAAGAACTTGACTTCACAGCCTCCCCCAAGACTTCTTTGCCAGAGGGAGGACAAGGATTCTGTGATGGATTTGGTCAAGGTTATCTGCAGCCATTTCCATAATGACTTCCTTTTCTCAAAGGTCAAACCAAGCATGCACCCTGCTCAGACCTTGAGTGCCTGGCCGCAGCAGCAGCTCAGGGTGCCCATGGGGAAGAAACATGGTGTCTGTGGGTCTGTCCTGCAGAAGAAAGAACTTTGTGTTTCCAGCATTTCATTTGCACTGCCTTTAGAACTGGGTGCTGTGAAGTGGGGCTCCTGCCCTCAGTAGGCGGAGCAGGATAAGCACTACCTAGTGTCTGCTGGCACTTTGAAGATGGCACCACTTGCTCATCCCTCCTCTTTGTAAGCTGGTCCTTTGTTGCAGTTACTTTTCATTGCTGGGATAAACACCCAGCCAGAAGCAGCTTATGGGAGGAAAGGGTTTCTTTCGGCCATACAGAATCCAGGGGAAGTTGCATCGTGGTGGAAAGACCTTGCTTACTTCCATAGATCCCATAGCAGAGAGATACCAACAATCAGCAGACATGAACAGCCAGAGCTCAAACTGGCTCTGAACACACTTTAGGGCTGGACTTCAGATTAGCTACCAGTGATACCTCTTCCAGCAGGCTGCTGGAGACTTAAGTTGCAAGCTTAATCCAAAATACACCAGGCTATGAGGTACATACATTCACATTCAAACCATCACCACCTTTCCATTTCCCTAAGTACTTAGTTAAAAATCGAGAACACTGGCCGGGCGTGGTGGCGCACGCCTTTAATCCCAGCACTCGGGAGGCAGAGGTGGGAGGATCGCCATGAGTTCAAGGCCAGCCTGAGACTACATAGTGAATTCCAGGTCAGCCTGGACTAGAGCGAAACCCTACCTTGAAAAACCAGAAAAAAATTTAAAGTCAAGAACACTGAAGTTTAGAATATACTATAGAGTTGCATATAATCAGGAAGAAGAGAATATTAAACCCCCCAATGTCCATATGAACTCAGTGGCTATCAAGACCTGGCCATTCTAAAGAGTGTCAAAGTCGATTCCAAATGTCATTATCTGAAGATAATGACACCATAAATTATCACACATTGTCACATCAAGTAGCCCCCCTGTGTCCAGTGTCTCCAACTGCTTGAAAATTTTTTTCAGTGGGTTACTATTGAATGCAACCAGGACCCTTGTGGCATGGGAGGCTCTTGAGTATGACTCCACTGAAGCCTGCCTGTCCCAGGTTGGGGGGGGGGGTGTCTGGGTTCTTCCTCTCCACGTATTTCAAGGACCTTGTGTCTCCTAGGACAACAAGAACTTGGCTCCAATGTTTCTGATGGCTGTTGGGTCAACCAAAATCCCTTTGATGCTTTGTAGATTAAAAATGGCTGAACGTGGGTAGTTTCATGTAGTTCACTTTGCTGCAAGTGTGGATTAAATTTATAAAATTGAAAAAAGTGTAACATGTGTTGTACTAGGGAATAAGAATTAGGAGTGAGGAACTAGTTTCTCCATGGTGCTCTGATTTTGTTTACTTCAACCATATGCTCAGTGATGACATTGCTTGATCACACTGGCGTGGTGTTTGCAGGTTTCTGAGGAACCTCTGTACGGTTTTCCATAGCAGATGTTCTAATTTTACATTCCTACCACATGCTATCTTTAATAATTCCGTGCAGGAAACAGTTTCACGGTGTGAGACTTTCTATTTGTGGCATCATGTTGGTTCTCAAAACATTCTAGGTTTTGGCCTAGAATGTCACCTGAGGTCATTTTCAGAAGCTCCTGAGGAAGCTAACTTTAAAGTGCAAGCCACAACACAGCACTGGCTGAAGCCCTTGCTGGTGGAGTGTGGGGACATGTTTCCAGGACTTCAGATGCCCCTCTTCCTCTAGGTCTCATCTGCCCCCTGCCTCTTCCTCTGCAGGTGTCACCATGAAGCTCATGGATGAGGTGGCCGGGATCGTGGCTGCACGCCATTGCAAGACCAACATAGTCACAGCTTCCGTGGATGCCATTAATTTTCATGACAAGATCCGGAAAGGTAACAGAGCTCTGCTGGTGGAGAGAAGGGGGTGGCCCTTTGGGATGCCTGGGTCCTGGTGCCATTGTGCTCTGCTGTCACTTGGGCTATGAGGAACAGGAGGCTGAGCTCTGTGTTTCATCCTTGGGGTAGCATCTGTGAGGCTGCTGTGGAGAGATGGCTCAGTGGTTGGGGCGCTTGCCTCCAGTGCCTAGGGCCCCGGCTTCGGTTCCCCAGTGCCCACGTGGGCCAGACCCGCAGGGTGGTGGCCCTGGTGTGCTCTATCTCTCTTTCTCTCTCTGTGTGTGTGTCTCTCTGCTTGAAGGTGAATGGAGAAAATATTAATTAAAAAAAAAAAAAGGCAGGACCCTGGGAAGATCCCACATGCACAATGGCTACCAAACTACAGCTTTCCTTTGGGGGAACAATAAGTAACCCGTGAATGAAGTGATGGCCAGTCAATGCAGAGGTGGTCCTAGGTGCTCCCTCCTCAGCCTGCCTTGCTTTCCTTGCCTGGGGAAACCTTGCTGTTTGGGGATTTTTTCCATGATGGAAACCTGGAAGCAGCAGGAGAGAGAGCTTGGCCCTCACCGTCCATAGCCTGCAGTCTGCAGGTGCTCCTGCTAGTCAGAGAAGCTGGGCCTCTTTAGCTTGTAGAGCCCAGGTCACCATAGTGCCTCTGGTGTCAAGTCAGTGTTCCCTCCCAACACATGGTGCTTGCCGTTTGTGTTGCATCTCCCGAGATGAGGCAGTGGCTTCTGGAAGCAGCCTTGAGAACAGTGGGTGAAGGGTGAGTCCAGAGCTTTGAGCTGGCTCTGAAGACCCTGCACCATTGGAGCAGGCAATGGAGGAGCTGCAGGGAGAGGACAGGCCCTCCTTGTGGGAAGTGCCACGATAGGAGGCATACAGTGACCCTCTTCTATGCATGTGCTTGCCCGATGCCACAGACAGAGTCAAGACCCGAGTGGCCCGGGTACTCATAACACCTGGCACACAATTACTTTTAGGCAGAATCACCCCTGAGATTCAGGGGGTGCAGGCCTGCCCCTCTTTATAATAGCCAAGAACACAGCCTGGTAGGCTTTCTTGTGGTGGACTTGGGTTGCTGTGGCATGGCCCCCTCTGCTCTGCCAATCCTTTCTTGAGTTAACAGTGTTTGCCACATAGACTAAGGTGTCACTTTAGAATTTGTCCAAAACAAGTGGGTCTTGTCTACTTTAGCTTGTCTTCAGGTGGGGAGTGGGAGGGCTTCTGTGTCCCATGTTCTCAGTGCTCTCATTGTGTGAGTGAACCTTCGGGAAGGGACTCTGTGTATCATGATTCCATGGCTTCCTTTTTCTAGAGCTCCTGCCTGGGGAAGTTCTTGATTAAATACAGACCCAAACCCAGAGTAAAGAGCTCAGCTCACATTCCCTGCTCAGTTTCTCTCGGCGTCCTTCGAACTCTGAGGCTCAGCCAGAGGCTTTCCTCAGTGTCTGCCTGTCATCACCAGACAAGCCCCCAGGAAGAATGGTACCCTAGCTGGAAACAAGGACACCCATGAGAAGGCCTCCAGACTCTTCACTCTTCATTCCCTAAGCAGCCAGAGGCTGTGTTGAAGGGTGGCTCCCAGTAAAGAGAAATTGCTAAGTTTGAGAAGAATTAGGCAAGAGTGGGGAGTTAAGCGGTATTTTTAGAGGTGACTTCAGCCCCCTAGACAACACTGGGCAGCTCATTCATAGGACTTGGAGGACAGAGACTTCCTGCAAAGGAACATTTGTCTGGAACACAGACAGTCGTCTTCCATTTCAGTAGCCCCCTGCCTTGTTGCAGGAGTGCCCTCTGCTTTGGATTCCCACAGGGAATGAGGGCAGTTGCTGGGGTCTGGCTATGGGGTCTGGCCTGGTCTCAGCAGCTGAAGAGCTAAGATGTGGGGATCTAATCTAGAGACCCAGCCCTCCATGCTGCCACAGATGTAGCCACTGATCTTGTTCTGTTCAGCCTCCTGGCTTGGGGGACCCTAAAAGGGACTTTGGCTCCTCATGGGAAGTGGCAGGTTAGGACTGTTGCTGGGTAACCCCTTTCTTGGGTTAGGAAGGAATTCAGGCTACACCGAAGTAGTGCTTATGGGGACTGGCTTAGTGTGCTGGTATCCTCGGCCATTACACATTGTCACACCTGTTCGTAGTTCCCAGAGGAATGTTACCTGTGAACCCAGCCTGTGTCCATCTGCAAAGGAGCCCTCGGGGCATTCCAGGGAACCCATCTCTCCAGGTGGCACTGACTAGGTCTGTGTCACACACAGGGTTATGACAGTTTGTCTTTGTTCTGCAGGGCACAAGGTTCTGCACCTCAGAATCCATGTTCTTTCTGTCTGGGAGGCACAGGGAGAGTTTAGCAAGTCTGCTGGCTCTGGATTCCTGGTGACACACTGTCCTGTTATGTCAGCTGGGACGAGAGAAGGGGTTAACATTTGTCTTGTTTTTTGATGTGACTTTGCAGAGGTCACCTTAAACGCTTGAGGCACCTTTTGAGCCAGTATACCTGTCCAATGCCTTCCCCTTACTTATGTCTCTAACATGGAGGAGGCCACAGGAGCAACCCTGTCACCTCAGCAGACATGATACACACACATCTTACTTTGCATAAGGCGCAGAGCCTGGGGAACTGCTGGTGGCCATAAAACCTTGCCTGGGAGATGGGCCTGGCGCCCATGGGCTCTGTGCTGTGAAGAATGACACTGTTGATTCACAGGGACTGTTGAATCCTATCTCTTAATTCTAGAGGTTTGATGTCTGTGTGGTGGCAGCAGAGCCGTGTATCCTCGCCTCCTCTCATGACTCCAGGGGTTCCTGGAAATTGTCTGGCCACTTCACTCCAATCCCCGCCTCCTAGCCAGAAGCCATCTTCCCTTGGATTTGTTTCCGAAGGATGCTTATAGGAGTCTCTATGATACCTCCATCCACCTCTTGTAAAACTGCAGAAGAAAGCTGGCACACGCCTTTAATCCCAGCTCTTGGGAGGCAGAGGTAGGAGGTTCGCAGTCAGTTTGAGGCCACCCTGAGACCACATAGTGAATCAGCCTGGGCTAGAGCGAGACCCTACTTCGAAAAAAATAAATAAATAAAAAATAAACAAAAACTTCAGAAGAGGGCCTGAGGAGACAGCTTATTAGAGATGCTTGTTATGCAAGCATGAATTCATATCCCCAGCACCCATGTAGAAGCCAGGCATGGTGGAGCGCATCTGTAATCCTAGCGGCAAGAGGCAGAGACAGAAGCTACTAGACTGAATTAGTGAACTCTAGTTCACAGAATAGTGTGAGACTCTGTCTCAAAAAATAAAGCGGGGGGGGGGGGGGGCACAAAGATTGCTTAGTGGTTAAGGCACCTGCCTGTAAAGGCTGATGACCTGGAGTTCAATTCCCCATACCCACAAAAAGCCAGATGTACAAAGTGACATATGCATCTGGAGTTCATCTGCAGTGGCTAGAAGTCCTGGTTCACCCATACCTTCTCTGTCTCCCTCTTTCTGTCTATATATCTCAGCTTGCAAATAAATAAATAACATATAATTTTTCAAAAGGTGGAGAGTGACTAAGGAAGACACCTGACATTTTTTTCCTCTGGTCTACACACATATACACATGCGTCTACATACATGTGCCTATGGGCATGTGCCCATGTATATATGACCACACGCATGCACCTACCTACACATACACACAGGAACAAAATAAAGCTGAAGACCAGCTGCCCTTGCATGTCCTGGGTATGGCATTGATCTTGTGCCAGGCCAGTGGCTGGCCTCACCTGTCTGTCATACCACTGGGGTGTCCCCTGGAAAGCTGCACAGGCAGCTTTGCATAGTCACAGCACTGCCCCCAGGTCAGAAGAGAACTTGGACTTTTAGCCAGGAGGAGTGTATACTGAGGAATAATTGGCTGCACCCAGTTTTAGGAATATGGGGCTAGTTTTCAGAATCCAGAGCCTTACATTAGTCTGCAGGCTGTATAACAGTGCGCCACATTCACTCCCCTCGCTCGTGTCTTGAGCACAGAGGGCCCAGCTCCATGCCACCCTTGCTCTGGCTCCCTGTGATGTGCCATTCAGCCCAAGCACCTCAGTCTGATATGCCAAATCCTTGAGGGCAGGCTGCCTCCTGTATGTGCTGACAGATGTGAAGGAAGTTAAATTCTCTAGGGATAAAGGAAGACACTGCATCCATGGACTGGGCTTGCTCCACCCCAGTGTTACTGACCCCGTGGCCTGGCAAGGGCATCTCAAGCTCCCTGTGCCAGTGCCAGCATCGATGCTGGGCTCTGTGGGGATCAGGACAGGCCAGGGACCTGCCACCTCCAGGCCTGGGTATGGTAAGGACCCTAGGACAGCACAAAAGGCCTGCCAGTGGGCATCAGAGTTCCGTTAGTAAAGGCAGGTGATATGATTATGCTCACAGGTCACTTGCTCTGTAATTTCCTCCCCTCAGTTCAGACATTAAAGTGCCGAGGCCACTGTTGGGAAAAGATACTTGGGAACCACTAGGTGTGGAAACCTGAAGCTGCAGTTTCCCCATGGTTATCCCATCTCTCAGACCAGGAGGGTGGAAACTGGAGCCGCCCAGAGACTGGGGGGGCCATGCATGAGCGCCAACGGTAGTTCACCAATCCCATGCTTTCTTGAGACGTTCTCTGCCTGGCTCTGTGCACAAACACAGAGCTGTTCATAAACTTTGAAACACTTGGCCGCCACTCAGGCTTGGTAACAGCTATTTTTGATTATTTTGTTTTCTTTTCCAAATCTCTGGCAGATTGCTGTAATGTAGCTGCCGCCGCCACAGGAACAACGCCATCTGCAGGGGTGTTGGCTGGGTACCTGCCAGCTTCGTGGGCTGCGCCAGCCCAGGCAGGCCATGGCTTTTAAGTGGGCGATTGTTGTCATTCGCAGACCGGGCCCACTCGATATGTTTTCCTCTAACCAGTGCCGCTCACCTCAGAGTGCCAGGCATTGCTGAGTGCTAAACTACAGTCTCCCCGAGCCTGATGAGACAAGGGCACAATGATCCTTGGTGTTCTAATCCAGAAACTCTGGTATTTCTGGTGACCTGAGGGGACACCTCCAGGCATCTAGGAGGATGAGGAGCAGCAGCTGCACAGGCAGTGAAATGTGATCCCCACAGGTAAAATGCCAAGTGTCCACCTTGGTGCTGTGGCCACATGCTGGGTAGGAACTTCTGCTCTCTTAAGGCCACGTGCAGACCCTGTCTCTAAAAAGATATATAGCAGGACTTTTTAAAAATATTATTCAAGGGCTGGAAAGGCGCCTCAGTAGTTAAAGGCACTTGCTTGCAAAGCCTGATGGTCTGGGTTTGATTCCCCAGTACCCATGTAAAGCCAGATGCACAAAGTGGCACATGTGTTTGAAGTTTGTTTGCAACAGCAGAAGTCTATAGTGCCCATTCTTATTCTCTCTCTTTCTCCCTGTTTGCAAATATGTATGTATGTATATATATATATATATATTCATTTATTTATTTCTCAAGCTGAACATGGTGGTATACACTTTACCTCAGCTACTCGGAGGCTGAGGCAGTAGGATTAGGATTGCCTGAGCTAGGAGTTCAAGACCAGCCTATGCAATATGATAAGACCTCTTTCAAAACTAAGAAACGTCTCAGAGCTTCAGAAGATATTGTGAAGCTGGGCATAGTGGTGCATGCCTTTAGTCCCAGCACTACCAAAGCTGAGGTAGGAAGATTGCTGTGAGTTCAAGGCTGTCTTGGGGGGTTACAAAGTGAGTTCCAGGTCAGCCTGAGCTAGCAAGGATGCTGCATTAAAAAAATAAATAAAAATAGCCAGGCGTGGTGGCACATGTCTTTAATCCAGGTGGGGTGGCAGAGGTAGGAGAATTGCCTTGAGTTCAAGGCCACCCTGAGAATACATAATAAATTCCAGGTCAGCCTGGGCTAGAATGAGATCTTACCTCGAAAAACCAAACAATACAATAAAATAAATAAAGCCAGGTGTGTGGTGGTGTGTGCCTTTAGACCCAGGACTGACTTGAGAGTCTAAGGTTGGAGGATCACCATGAATTTGAGGCCAGCCTGGAACTACAGAGTGAGTTACAGGGAGATCCTGCCTCAAAAACAAAACAAAAACCCCATAAGATACTGTGTTCCTGGTTTTATAGTTCCTTATAATAATTAAGTGGAAGTAACAGTTAAACAGCTACATTTAAGTCACTCAGTATAGCTTCCCCTCAGGTGAGCATACTGCTTTTCTGTGGCTCCTGTAACAAGTTAGCAAATTTGGTGGCCGAGGTCTAGCAGTCTCATGGTATCCTGAGCTCTTCCTGAGGTCTCAGGGGAAGCCATCCCTCTGCTCATAGCCTGGTGAGGCACCTAAGGCCCTCCTCTGTTGTCCCCTCTGCTTCCATCTTCCACTTGCATGGACCCTTCTGAGCATACCAGGCTCACATGGATAACCCAGCCTGCTCTCCTTTCTCAATGTCCTTTGCCTGATTGCATCTGCAAAATCCCTTTATTTGGTGAAGCCACAGTTCTGGGTTCGGGGATTAGGCCATGGCTGTCTCTGGGGGCTGCTAGTATACCCCATCTGACTAGGTGACAGCCCACTCATGAACTCCGTCTTCTGCTGTCTTGGTCAGTTCTTCTAAGCCTGGTGACCAAGACTCCTGCAGGGACCTTGGAAGAGAGAAGAGCTCTTAGCCCTTCATAGTTCCCTGCTCTCTCAGTCCTCCTTGTCCATGGCCATTGGGTACTATGAGGTTTGAAGGTCAACTGAAAGAACAGAAGCAGTGAGACTGCCTGGTGGATCCCAGCCTCCCACCAAAAGTTTGCTAGAATGTGCTTCAGAGTACTGTATAAATTGGGGTTTTCCATGACTGTGACTGTGTTCCTACATCTTGGTCTCGTGTGGAGCTGTTACCAGCAGGAGGCTTTCCTACAGGGGCCTGCAGACTAGTCACATCTGGTACAACTGCTAATCCCCTGGAATCCAGGAAGAAAGGGGCTGGGTTTTGTTTTGTTCTTAAGGGTTTATTTTCCCATGTCCTCCTCAAGCTGAAAAGGTGGAAACTCCCTTGCCAGTGCTCCAGCCCATCCTCCTCATTGAATGGTGCCAGGATTCATGTCTTGCCAGTGCTAGTTGTCCACTGCAAGAAGAGTGACATGGGCAGGGGTGTGTCAGCATCACTTGGTCCCATGAAGGAAAGTGCCATTCTGGGTCATGTGCTGTGCTGTGTTCTCTGAGAAGCAGACTTATCCTGTGCCATGTGTATGTCCAACATGAAGAAGTTGTGAAGCGTGGTTCTGACTCCCATGCCTGCCTGCTAGTGCCCAAACCTCAGAGGTGTAACTCCACCTGCCCCCAGCCAAGAGCTGAGCTGCCTCTTGGTCTTCTCTGCCCTGGCCAGGCCTTGAAAGATCCCACCTCACTCCACAAAGCAGCTTCCCTGATGGCCTGGGAGGGACAGAGTGCAGGGGCTTTAGACACAACACTGCTCTTATTACTGTTATCACCTGGCCTCCCTATTTCAGGATGTCTCCAGAAGCCTGTTCCTTGCAGTGCTAGCTTGCCTCACACGGTGCTGGGCATTGAGGCCTGTTTGCAGACAAGTGTGTCCACAACCATGTGGGCCAGATTCACCCTCTCCTCACTCACTTCATTTCCATATGCCTGGCCAGTCTGGGTACTTGGTGCATGGTGGAGAGTGAAGACAGGCCCTCTTCTGGGAACTTTTCCCCCCTGCTTGGGGGAGGCAGACAAGGAGACAAGTGAGAGGTGAGGAGGCTTCAGGGCTCCATTCAGAGGATGGCATCTGAATTGAGCCTAGAAGGAAGTGTTGGCCAGCAGAGCTTTGAAAGGGGCCACGACCCATGCTCCTGAGTTGCCCAGTCCAAGCCTGTTGAGTGTAAACTCCAGGGGTCTGGGAGGGCCTGGCTTTCCTGGGCTCGGAGGGCTAGCAGGACTCTGGGTCCCCATAGACCAGTGTCCATGTTTGAACTCCTTTCCACTGCCCTTGGTGTTCCAGGGTGGGAAGGATGTTTAGACCTCATTCGGATGAATGGACCAGCCAGCATGGGTGTAATAGGACATGAAGGCTGTTACAGAGGGACTACAGTGGGAGAACCTTGGGGTTCTTGGGGACACACAGGGTGAACCCATCCACAGTGGGGTGGGAAGATATCTGGACTGAAGAGGCCATCACGGAGTGTGAAAGTGAGAGTCAGGACTCCCCATTCATACAGCCCTGGGTCCCCAAGGAAGCTTTGCTCCTCCCCCATCGCTAGAATTCAGGCTTCATCTTTGGCTTGAGCAGACTGTCAATGATCAGGTCAAATGCCAGCTCCACAGTGACTTCCTTTGTCTGCCTGTCAGACATGAGGCTGTGCGGCATAATGACATGACTCTCTGGAAGGTGAAAAGGCCCGGGTTTGGGATATGGCTAGAAACTTTGCCGCCCCTGTGAGGTGTTGCCTTTTCAGTCTGTTGGGCTTAGGAGCATCTTCATCTATCTGGTCAGACATTAAACTGAGCAGCCAGGATTTGGCTGTGGCCAGTGGTGGTGGGGAGCATTTTTTGTGGTGACAACAGAAGTGTATACTTCTATGTTTAGAGAACCCTGGAATTTGTTACATAGCAGTTTTGAGAGGTGGCCTTTAATTCAGTGGCCCTTTATACTAGCCCAGGGTCTTTGAGGAAACTTTCCTGGCATCCTCTCTAGGGAAGTGGTGAACCCTACTACCATGTGGGCACTGGGAGAAAGGATGTTGGTTGGGCATTTGGAGATGGAGTCAGAGATACTATGAAACTTGGGATGGCATGGAAGCTTCTAGATCCTTTGCTGGGGAGTAGGCCTGGGGTGTGTGTCCCAGGTGTATGTTTGGTAACTGCTGTCACATGCTTGCATGTGACTAGACATTACAGCTCACATCAGGCCACATGTTGACCACCTGGCTCCTTCCTTCCCTCCCAGAAATGGCCATGCCCAGCACGAAACACCCTCTTGTAAGTATGAAGTTGAATGTGGCATGGAACTTTCCAGTACTTCTTAACAGAATAGCCCTGCTGCCCTCATTGTCTTGCGCTCTCTCTCTCTCTCTCTCTCTCTCTCTCTCTCTCTCTCTCTCTCTCTCTCTGGCATCTGAATTGTCTTGAAGGGCCTATCCTGAAGCTAGGACACTTGGGCCTGGCGCTGGTTTCTGCCAAGAAGTTCCCAAGGCCCCATGGGCAGGGGCTTCCTAGCATTGGGCCCAGAAGGAGACAATGCTGAGAATGGGGCTTGAGGGAATCTAGCCACTGATCTGTGAGAAGTGGTGCAGCAGTGGCAGCCCTTGCTCAAAGCCAACACAGCCATGACCAGTAACAGATAGCAATGACAACTGTGGCCTGGTGCCAGGTTTGGCACTGGGCTCACTACCTTTCCTCTGTGATTACCTGAGGACAGGTTCCCTTTTATCCATTTATAGGAGCAGGGAGGGCCAACCAGGCAGTGGAGGGAGGGTGAGTAGTTGCAGGAAAGAAGTGTCAGATCCAAGAGTAACAAGGCTGCAGTGCCACATGCCCGGGGCTGTGCGAAGTACGTGTTGGTTTAGGGCTGTAGGGGTGCACACTCAGGACCTTGTTACAGAAGCATTATCTTTGAAACTGTGCTGGCATGGAGAAGCAGTGAGTCTGGGGATGGTCCCCATGTGTCCTCAATGGACAAAGCTTTAGTCCATAAGCATAATTTGAAAGGAAGCCTGTTGTAGTCACATATCCCCTACCTCCCCCCAGGCCGGGTCATTGGCTGCATGGGCTGAGGTACAGAAGGTGCTCAAGATAGACCAGGCCAACTTGGCAGTATGGTTCCTGATGGTACAACATGAAGAGCAAAGCCTCCAAAATGTTCTTCTGTGGTGCTCAGAGCAGTGGGGGGGGGGGGCAGC
The DNA here is from genome assembly GCA_004024765.1 of Zapus hudsonius. Taxonomy (NCBI): domain Eukaryota; kingdom Metazoa; phylum Chordata; class Mammalia; order Rodentia; family Dipodidae; genus Zapus; species Zapus hudsonius. The sequence goes on from PVHP010004395.1 coordinate 29,956, forward strand.
TCCGTGGCCAGTAGGCACCACAGAGAACAGGGCAGGTGGCAGACCTTCACCTGAGGCAGGACTAAGCAAGCCCACCTGGAGCCCAGCTGTCTGTGTAAGCCGGGCCATATCACCAGGATCCCTGAGGGCAGTGGTGAATGTCAGCTCACGAGACAGTTTACATGGGTTACTAATAGTTCTAATAATTTGTCATTTTAACATCCCTGTAGTTACTGCCACCTGTGTTGCCTAACCCAGTGTCTTAACTGTCCTTAGTAACATGGGTTTCTCCCCGCGCCCCTGGGAGTAGAGGCCGCACCAGCATTGGCTCCCCTAATGGCTGTGCCTCTCTGTGCTCTGCAGGCTGTGTCATCACCATCTCTGGACGCATGACCTTCACGAGCAACAAGTCCATGGAAATCGAGGTCCTGGTGGATGCTGACCCCGTGGTGGATGACTCGCAGAAGCGCTACCGGGCCGCCAGTGCCTTCTTCACCTATGTGTCCCTGAGCCAGGAGGGCAAGCCGCTGCCTGTGCCGCAGCTTGTGGTGAGTGTCCCTGTGAGGGTCATGCTGTCCCAGGATCAGGGCAGAGCTCAGGCCTGGCCACTCCCTGGGCCTTCAGTCTTGAGCTGTGGGAAGACCAGGTAAAGTCCCAAGAAGATGCCTTGTAAGCTGTAGGCTGTATAGGAGTTTTATCACTGTCTCTGGCTTCTAGGGATACAGGTCACCTGTTAGAGTTCTGTCTGGGTGTTCCTGGCATTGTGGACATGTGCTAGGGTGAGTTTTAGCAGCACATTCAAGCCTTATGTTCTCCAGCCCATCAGAGGGCCTAATGGGACTAGAGGAATGGGCTTTCCTGAGGTGGTCTTGAACTGTGTATCTCCTGATGCAGAGCAAGCCAGACTCCTGGACTGAGGGGTAGGGCCTGGGCTCTTAGGCTTCTATCTACCAGGCTTGGCCCTTCCCTGGGTTTACAGAGCCTGCGCAGGGGGTGAGACCCACTCTGAACGAGCATGCAGGAGCATAGGCTCCCAGACTGCAACAACTGTGAGGGGTAGGCAGCTGGGCACATCCATGCAAACATCTACTTCTGGAAATTCTGGGAACTGGGGAGGGGTGACACCAACTGTAAAGCTCGGTGACAGCGCACTGTGACTGAAATTTCCCAAGACCAGAGTAAGGCTGAACAGGGCCCCAGGGGCAGCTTGGCCTTTTTTTTTTTTTTTTTTTTTTTTTGAGGCTGAGTGTCTCCCATCGCCTACTCTTGCCTCTTCCTGTACTTTTGGGCCAGTATGGCCACAGTACCCACTCTCAAAGCCCTCTCCTGCCCACCTTTGCCTCCCAACC
>PVHP010004395.1:31383-71605 GCA_004024765.1 Zapus hudsonius
GGGGGGGGGGGGGGGGGGTTCTAGGGCAGGGAGATCTTGTGCTGTATTTCCTATGCACCTGTGGCCTTCCCTCAGACAGTGACTTGAGGCCCAGTCCCATGACCAGTTCAGCCGGGCCTGCCTCTTCCCAGTCAGGCTGGAGAGATCCCCAGCCCTTTATCCCTTTGAATCTTCAACCATTCAGCCTCCTTCCCCTTCCGTCTTCTCTGTCCTTCCTCTCCCCTCTCCCCTATTGGTTATGATCCTGCTACCTGAGCTGGGGTACAGCTGGGTGGGAGGACATTTGCCTACTGTGCACAAGGCCCTGAGTCAAAAATACCTGCCTCCCTCCAAGGCAGAGCCCCAAGGTGATTCTCATGGGGCCAAGAGGTCTCCCTAGAGAGTGCCTTGTCAGAACTGCTCCTGGGCTGCTGTCCACCACAGAAGTGACAGCAAGCTGTGCAGTGAGGAAGCAGCCCTGTCCCCACCCTACCAGCCACCCCTCCTGCCCTTCTCTGTCCTGCGGGCTCCTGGACTCTCCTGGTACCGCTGGTGTCATTGCACACTGGCATACAGTCTTGCTGGGGCACTCTTTGGCCCACTGCCTCGAACCTCTGCATCCTGGCTGCTTGACTGCCCACCTCCCTCCCATAGGCCCACGCTGCTTTTTGCTGCCCAGGCTATGTGGTCTCTTCTAAGACCCGCTAGTGTGGCCAGATCCCAGAACTCCTCCTTTATCCTGCCCCCTCCACGGCTCGAGCTCCGCCATGTCTCAGGTGTGGTCTGTACTCTTGTCGGCTCCACACTTCTTTGGCTGGCCCTGCCTTTCTCCACAGGCATCTCGGATTTGTGTATCCTGGACTGAACTCATACCCCCCAACCCTCCCACCCCCCAAAAAACAATTCTCCTAGTGTGTTCTAGTGTGTTCCAAATAGAAGTCTTGAAACCTGGCTGGCTTCTCTCCTGACTTAGCCCTACCCCATACCTGCCCAGCCTGCTCTCTCCCAAATGGCCCTTTCACCCACTCCCTACTCTGTCCCTACTGGACTTTGCACTGCCCCTCACCCCCTGCTGCTTCTTCCTCTTTTCTTAGTGTCCTTGGCAAAACTCCTGTTTCTCAGATACTCAGACTAATGCCTGCCCCAGTGCCTTAGCACATTTTCCTCTGCCTGGAATTCGTTCTGGGGTTCTAAGGAGTAGCACCCCTCAGCATTTCCTCCCAACCACAGCTGTAGACAAAGCTTGCCCCAGGTCTTGAATGTACACTCTGTGTCTGCCCCCAGCCTGGGAGTGTGAGGGTCAGAAATAGCTTGAGCAAAGCACAGGCTCTGGTTGGACAGGCTGAGCAGTGACTACAGGTCCCTAAAGACCCCAAAGCCTCCACCCATTCCCTCTAACTGCTTCAAGTGATGTGTACTATTGGGGAATCACACGAATGGGTCTAGCTGCCTGATGCTAATCAGTTGTACAACTTTAGGCACTTACCTTCTTTGTGCTTCAGTTTCCTCATCTGTGCAGTGATGATGGCCATAGTATGTGCCATGGGGGTGGGGAAGGACCTGACTGGGTCGGTAATTGCCTGCTGCTCTTCACAGAGCCCTCCCTCAGAGGGAGGAGGGAGTGACCAGCCTGTGAACATGGGAGTGGCAGAGGGTATCAGGGGGCAGAAAGTAGGTAGACTGGAGGATACTCCCTGGCCAGCAGCTAGTTTTAAATCAGTTCCTTCTTGAGGAAGAGCTGGAGGAGAGACCTGGGCAGGGCTTGAGACAGGAAGGAGCCATTTCCAGGGGCTGTGCAGATGAGGGATAGACAAGTGATACAAGTCAAGGCCAGGACTGAGGTCTAGCCCTTCCTCCTCTGCACAGCTGAAGGGTTTAATGTCTCCAGGACTACCCAAATAGGCATGAGACCAGGGGCGGGCCTAGGTACTGGCCTGGTCTGTATCCTGACAAGGCTGTCTGGAAAAGTCCAGTGGCAGTCCTGATCAGAAGGCTCTAGAAGTACAGGAGGAGGGGCTGTTGTGGGCACAGTCACTACCTGTCCAGTTGCCCTTGGGCGTCCCAGCAATCAGCGTGGGAGCCCAGCACCATGGCCAGGAGGGGCTTTGGGAATAAGGGCTTAGTATGCCTGGGGGGGGGGGGGTCCAGTGTCACATGGAGAATGTCCTGTAGTCCAGGAAGCTGGAGCTCATGGACCCAGCCGAGAGTGGTCCTGATCCTTTCTAGAAATGTGCATCTTATCTTAGTGTAGAGGGGCACTGACCCCAAGAGTGGAGGTACAAGGACAGGTGGGGACTGCAGAGGACGGGGAGGACGAGGTGTCCTGAGTGGAGGGAATAGTGGCTTTGTCCCGAGCTGGGGAATCCACATGTGATGGTTCCCTGTGGACCAGGCTGCTGTTTTATATTCACTGAAGATGCTCTGTGCTTCCTCACCGAGGTGTGTTGGGCACTGATGCTGAATAGAATGGTCTGCCAGGGAGGGCAGGGCAGACTTCCTAGACAGATTTAGTCAGGCCCCATAGGGCCCTCTTGGGGACTGGCGAGGCTAGTGCACACGTGTGCTACACACAGCTACATGTGTGTGCATGCGCACACGCCTTCTCGCCTGCTCCTGCCTGTCTCCCCACCCCATTGCCAGCCGTCTTCAACCTCCTGTCTATTTTTAGCTCCTTCCCCAGGGCCCAGCTGACACGGAATGCAGCCTTGCTCCTTTGCGAGGTGTTTCCTGATGAATCCTTGGTGCAGGGAGGGCTTGTGCATTGGGGTCCCTGCAACTGTTGCCATGTCTTGGCCAACTATTAGCATTGGCCAGCCTGTGAGGAAGCTGAACCCAGGCCTCCTGCAACCCAGCTTCCCTGTGGCAGTACTCTCTGACATTGGGGTCTGAATGAGCCCCAGGACACTGACCAGGGCTGGGGAAGTGGCTCATGGGAGAGGACAACAGGGAGCCACCTTCTGTGGTTCAGGCCTTGTGCCTCCCTGGGCCCTCTACCTCTACTGGCAGTTTTTAACAGCCAAGATATGGGAGGTGCTTTCAGTTCTCAGGAGAGTTTAGAACATTTTGAGTGCTGAGCCATCTCTGGCCCTCTGTGTGGTCAGCCAGCACTTGCCCCAGTCCACACAGACAAAGGTGCCAAAGCTCATGGGTCCCAGGAAAATGGGAGGTACTGGCCAGAAAGCATGGGCAGCCCAGCCCTGGTCAGAAGAGGCAGGGGCTTGGCAAAGCAGGTTTAGTTGGCATCAGAGGATCTGACCCCAGTGCCAGCTGCCCCGTCACAGAGTCTCCCAGACCAAGGCGATGACCCTCACCTCTGACCATGTACATCTAAGGAATGGCACACAAGTAGGCTGGGCCTACACCTGCCTCGGTCATTATCCCTAGTGACAAGTATGTGTTTTCTAGGTAAAGGGGGGCAGTGAGGAAATGAGGACTGTAGCCATCTTCCCTCTCTTTCACAGCCAGTGGACCTCCACCAAGGATGCAGTAAAACATGTACTTTCATATCTTCTCCATTGCAAGGTGCTTCTGCCCAGGCAGCAGCTCCAATCCCTAGGGGCAGCATTGAAGACAGTGAGGGCTGGGGCTGCCACCTCATTGCTATGACAAAATACCTGAGGAAAACAGCTTAAAGGAGAAGGGGTTTTGGCTCACAGTTTCAGGGGCATCCGTTCTTGGTGGCTTGACCCCATTCCTCTGAGCCTGCTGTGAGGCAAAGCCTCATAGCAGAGAGGGTGTGGTAGAGCAGAGCTGCTCGAGGCTAGGAAGCAGAGAGTAAGGGAGGGACAAGGTGAGATCAAGAATATACCCCCAGTGACCTATTTCCTAAAACTAAGCCCCACCTCCTAGTTTCCATGAGCTTCCACTAATGCCATCAACATGTGAATCCATCCATGTGTGAATCTGTTTTAGGTCACAGCCCTCATGATCCAGTCACATCTTAGTAGCAGCTGGGGACCAAGCATTTTACATGTAAATGATCTTTGGAGACTATCCTCAGCAAGCTGCTGGGGAAAGCAGAAATAGAGGGGTCTGAAATGAAGGTGGTCTGGGTCCTTGGTGCTGGCTGTGGACAGCTAGACCCACCCCTTGTGTGTGGTTACACACAAGACAAGATGGCTGTCAGGGCAGAGTAGTGACTTCCACGACCACACATCAGGTCTCTGCTTAGGACTGTCAGCCTCAAGACAGCACTGATGTGTCCTTGAGATGGGACCTACAGCTAGAACCTATGAGCTGACAAGAGTGTCAACTCAGCCATCTACTTTACCAGTTGTCATGCTTGCTCAGTCCAGGGACCTTCTCCAGGTGATCCCAGGAACCACCTGCCTGCTGGTACTGACCTGGGCTTACCTGCTTGGGCCTCCAGGAATCTTCAGAGACTGTCAGCCCCAGTGTTTCTCTAGTTGAGTCTTTCCTGTGCTCAACACGACACCCATAGCATTGGGAAGACTCCAGAATGAAGCCCCGGCCCCTGGGACTCTTTCTGCCTTCTCACCTCCCAGCCTCAGTGGACACACCTGCATAGTGGACGCAGAGATAACTGCCAGTCAGGAGAGACTGTGTGACATGTGACCTTCCCTGCTGTCTCAAAGCTGGCTGAAGAGCCGCTCACTCCTGTCCAGAGTCGTTGCTGTGGTTTCAGAGCCATGGCTTGATGATGTGCTTCTGTAGGTGGCAGCTAGGAGGTGCCCTTGGTTGTGGTTGTCCCTTCCTGTTTTGGGCCTGTTTGGGTTCTTGGCTGAGGCAATGCCACTGCCTCTTAAAGACCCTTTGTGGCTATGTCAGTGATACTCACGAGAGGCACCTAGAGCCTTGTGCTCAGGAGCAAATGGAGCAAAGCTTTCTAAGGTAGTCAGCTCCCCCCTCTCTAGGCCCCATGCCTGACCCCAAACACACCCACAAAGACACAAGTCCTCTCAGCAGCTGCAGAGGTGGCAGCTCCCCCCAAGATTGAGAGAGAAGCTGCTGTCCCTGGCCCAGTACGGCAGGAGAGACATACATAGTGCTCCAAGATGTAGGAAGGAAAGGTCACCATGCAGGGCCCTTGTCTCATGGCAGGAGAAGTAATCTGTGTCAGGGAGGGGCCACCCCTAGGCCTAGAGAATTTATGTACAAAGGAGCGCTTTTGTGAGTGGGACACTCTCCTGCACTTGGCTGTCCATCCAGCGCTATGTAGCTGCCTGTTGGCTTAGCCACGGGGAAGTTGTGGGGTAATTTTTCACTGCTCAGCCTCAGGAGGGAAACCTTATTGTTGGCCCACAAGAGTGAGTCACAGATGAGACCTTCATGACATCTCTGACTAGTGTCACTCTGTTGTCCCTTTGGGTATGTAGGGAAAATGCCAGCATCCTAAAGCTACCTGCCAGTCCTTGGGAACTCGGAGGGTCTTGTGAGCTCCAGGTCCCCTAGAACTAGGGGTTGGCACCACATGGGAGGTCGGCACAGGTGGGGACACACATCCTCCCCATTCCCTCCACCTCCAGCCCAGCCTTTTCCCCACCTGCCTCTCGCCCTGTCTCTTGACACCACCACCAGTGCAGACATGCTCACCTCATGCCTCCCTTTCTCAAGCAGTTCTGGACGTTGCCTCAATCTTGCTGGCTGCTGGGTTCTGCCAAGCTGCTCCTGTCCTCTCCCCATGGAGGCCAGGTCCAGAGGAACACAGGGAACAGGGCAGAACAGGCCTGCCTGTCTCCTCTCAAGATCTCTAAAAGACATGCTGTGGGGGTGAGCACTGCAGGCACAGGGGCCAGAAGGGCAGTGACGGGAGAAGAGGCCTATGGTCAGAGGAGAGTGTCCACATTCGGCTGCCTCAGAAAGTGCGCTAGGAGATGGCAGGAAAGCCAACTGGCCCCCCATATATCCTGGGCAGAATGAAGCCCTCAGCCTATAGACCACACTGTTGGTACTTGGTGCTTTGTCCCCAAGGGGGAGTGAGTACCCTGGCAAAAGCCCTCTATGATAGACACACTTCTGAACCCCATGTGCAAAGGTTCAGGGGAGAGATGGAACCTGGGAGCCTGCAATGGAGGGGTGTAGGAGGCCTGCACACACGCGTGGGCACAATGCAGACTCAGGAAAGTACACGACCACTGCTAGCAGGAGAGTTGGTGCTCTTGGATGGATTCTTGGAGCCTAGGTGTATTGGACATGCCTCATCGTGCCGATGTCTCCATGAAGGCCCTTCTGAGCCCCCTGGAATTGATTGACAGATAACCATGTGTGTTATATAAAATCACCAGTTTTGAATTTTAACATGAAGGCCACACACCTGTGTAAATTGAGGCTTTCTTGTTTTGATCATTTGTTCATTTAATAAACGAGGCCTCTGTGTCTGAGTCCAGTTCTGGCCTCCACCATAGCTAGAAGGACCCCAGGGCAGAGCCTGGGGTGAGGACACAGCCCTGGCTGGGGCCTAGCCAATGTTGAGCACAACTGTCCATTAGCTCAGCTCTGGAGCTGTGAGCAGGGCTCCAGGGGCCAACAGCCCCTGCCTCTGCCAACAGCTCCTTTTGGCCTTTGCACTGGGCAATCTTTCAACCACATGGGAGCAGTTATATCAATTGTAACCCATCCCTCCAGGTGAGAGGCACCCTGGTGAGGGTATTGATGACTGTCCATGGTGAGACTTCTGCCAGGAACCCCAGATAGGCATGTTGAAGAGTCAAGCCAGGTGTTCAGGCAGCCATGGCCCCACTCTGCTGTGGTCAGGTCCCCAGGTGGAGCTGAATGGACCCCAGGGACTCAGCGGGTCACACACAGAGCTTCTCTGCCTGGTCTAATGGCGTCTGCATACACAATACCTCCCATCAGACTATGCTAATAACCAGAAGATCTTTTAATTGTTTTCATGATTGTCCCAAGACCCGTCTTGTCTCCCACTAGAGCAAGGGAAAGGGTGTGCTGTGTGGCTTCTTAATTAAGAAGCCTTGTGTCCCTTGGGCTTGGAAGTTGTTCTGCTGCCACTGGTGGCCTCGTTGTACCAGACAGTCACTAATTACGAAAAGGACAACCTATTGATTTTAGTGAGGGTGGAACTTAGTCACTCACCCTCTGTGCCATGTTCCAAACATGTGTTCTCAAAGCTCAGAAAATGCAAAATGGAAAATATTTGGTTTGCAGTGTGAGGCTCTGAAAGCCACAGACTTCCCTCCAATGGAAGCAAGCCCAGAAGTCAGCACTTGGCAGGATGCACTGAGGGAGGAAGAGGCGCAGATTGAGACTGGGAACTGCTGGGCAAGGGGAGGGGCCCCTGAGGATGTAGGAGGCAGCATGCTTTTAACCTGCATCTGTGGGCCCTGCCCTTGGCTGTGTCCCTGTGGATGGGCATGCAGCCCTTGAGGCCCAGCTGCCTTAGATGACTCCCCAGTGTCATCTGGCTCTCCTCCCTACCTGGTGTCTCAGGTGGACAGATACACAGCAGTAGACTGCGTCCTGGTAGCAGCCACTCACCCAGCAGTGCATTTGATCCCGAGGTCATTTGGGAAGACAACAGGATCACCCTGCAGAGCCTCGTGCATATGGACACATGAGTATAGGGACACACTTCATGAGGTCACATATACCAGGCTCCATAGGAAACACTTCATACATCACCCGGTGAGACCTCCAACCAGGTCTACGGGACCCAGAGTTGTACCCCTTGCCCATCTCTTCCATCAGGCAAGCACCCTCCATTCGGGAATCACCACAGCCACAAGGGGGTACTCTAGCGAGCAAGAGCTGCCCATGCCCCCAAGGCCACCAGCCCCTTCTCCCTACCAACAGTCTCAAGCTTGTGAAGAAACATTTGATTTCTGTGGAAGTGTTTTCCTTCTCCCCACCAGCCTGCCTTCCATGAGAAGCGGCGGCGGCCAGCGCTGTGTGTGTTCATTTGCTTTGCCCGTGGAGGAGGTCAGGCTGTCAGGAAGCAGCAGCTGTGTCGTGTGGGGGCCATGCACCAGGAGCCATCTGTCTCATTCTTCCAGCTCCATACCTAGCAGGGACATGGCAGCCCTTTTCATCACTTGGGTGGGAGAGTCCACCATCTTGTGAGCTAGGGACCCTGCCCCCACATGGGGCAGATTGTACCCTGTCTCCTTTGGTGGCTTCTATTTTCTCTAACTGGTGAATGAAGTCCTTGGGTCCTTGACAGCTTCTGCTTGGTGGGACCCACAAGGGAGGGGCAGGCCATCATTGTCTTGGGAGGCTGCTCTGTGTGGTGACTCCTGGGCCTGCTTGAACTCTGTCTCAGAGACCAGAACATTCAGTGCATGCCACAGTCCCCAGAGACAGGAAAAGAGTGATGAGGCTGTCAGCTGGCACCTTCCTCCTGGGCCGCAAAGTCTTGGCCTGCTCTCCTGGCTAACCTCCCACACATCCATCACCAGCAGCATTCATTTCAGCTGAGGGCGGATCCTGGTGTTGCCGTTCACTGCAGATTCAGAGCCGGTGGAGCAGCCTCGCCCTCTGGCCCAATCTCACTGCTCTTTGGCCTGTGCCCTCTTCAGGTTGTGTTGTCACTGCCCCAGTGAGATGAGTGTCCCATACCTTTGATGTATGCATTCTGGGCTGCTGAGATTGGCAGCCACCAGCCTTTTGGAATGATGTGGTGGAGGGCATGCCTGGGTCTGATGGACAGCAGCTCAGGAAAGTGCCACCAGGCTGTACTGTCACAGCTGGACATGGAGTTGGGACGAAGGGAGGAGAGCAAGGCCTGGCACCTCACTGTCCCTTCTTACCTCCCACATCTCCCCACCCCTACACGAGGCCAGCCTGGTGTCACCATGTCATTAGACACTAGTTCAGATCAGTGATCGCACATGAATGCTCTTCCTCTCCACTCCCAACTTTTATGTGGAAAGTCTGGAAGGAGGGTTCCTTGTGAGCTCAGGAGAAATTTTGAGTGACAACCCAGGGTCTGGGTTTCCCCCTGACGTGCCTTAGCATCCTGTTCCTGCCTGGTGCTTAGTGGGAAGGTGAACTCAGGCTTCGGTGGCCACACATGTCCTACTCACTGCTCAGCACAGCCACTGTACAGGTTGGTGCCTGGCTCAGAACAGCCACAGTCAATTCTCCATGCTCTGCATAGTAGCCTGGAACTTTCAGAGACATGTGGCTCAGAGCTGGGGACAGGGCCTGGGGAAAGACCCAGCAGATGGGCACCTTTACCCTGGAGGTTATCTCCATCCCTGGTCTTGTCCCCTCTAAAATCTGTTGTAGTCAACTTTCTTGTTACTGCAGAAAAGAACCAAACCAAAAGCAGCTTGTGGAAGAATAGGTTTATTTTGGCTTACAGACTTGAGGAGAAGCTACATCACAGCAGGGAAAATGATGGCGTGAGCAGAGGCTGGACATCACCTCTGCCACAGCACTGCAGACAGCAGCAGGAAAGTGTGCCAAACACTGGCAAGGGGAAGCTGGCTATAACCCCATAAGACCACCCCCAACAACACAGCTCCAGCAAGGTGCCAATACCTAAAATGCCATCAGCTGGGGATCAAGCATTCAGACCACATTTATTTGTGAGGGACACCTGGATCAAACCATCACAGTCCACCCGTGGTCCCCCATAAACTAATCATACATGATATTAAATACAATGCATTCAGCTCAACTTTTAAAAATCCCCAGTTTTTTATCCATCCCAATGATACTCAAACATACCCATAATCTAAGATCTTTAACTTTGCCATAATACCCCCCCCAAAATAACCCAACATAATGACACAGAGAATTCACACTGCAGATAGATAGCATTGGTCATAGCAAAAACAGATTGAACCAATACAAAATTTAAACAGGGCAACATCAAACTCTAACTCCAAGTCTCATAATAACCAGTGACTGGTCTTCAGAGTTCCAATTCTACCTCTCCATCTCTGCTACTCACAGCCCAGGAAAACTTCATCTGGTGCTTGCAGCTCTCCTTGGCAGCCATCCCATAGTCCTGGCATTCACTGGGTCTCTCCACTACAACCCACGGTTCATCCTCATGGCTCCATCCGGCCTCCACATAGGCAATCCAACATGCCTGCTTCACATTACCAATGCCCAAAACTGTTTTGCAAATCCGATGATGCTCTCTTCCTGCATTTGTTATACTCCATAGTGCCAGGTGAGCTGCCATCTTGTTAATCCAGGGGGGAACAAAGCCAACTTTGAAGAGCAGGAAATATTTAGTTCCCTTACTTCAAAAGAGTCCGCAGTCTTCTTCCTGCTGTCCAAATGCAGATCACCTGGCCCAATCTCAATGGTTGTAATCTCTCAAACAATTGCAACTGAACAGGCAGCAGTTTTGGCCCAGGGATTTCATTTCTTTCTGTGCCATCTTCCATCTACTCACGTTTGAGTTGAGGTCTATTTCTATGAAAAGCACCCTGCACAAGTTCTCAGGACACAGGCAGAATGCAGCAAGCCTCTCACACAAACTGCTTCTGTCACAGTCCTGACAAAGTTTTTTCTCACTCTCATAAGCCAAACCTCACAGTCCATAGTCCTTAATGCAATCAGGTCTTTCCAACTCTGACCAAGATGGTCCATCAAGCTGTACTTACAAGCACTGCAAGGCATCTCTTAGGCCAAAGTTTCAAATCCTTCCACATTCCTCCTGCAGATTACTTCCAAAAGGCCAAGCCACAGAAGGAGTTCTAGAAGCTATGACAGATCCCACTCTCTGGTACCAAAACTGTTGCAGTCATCTTTCTCATTGCTTCAGAAAAGAAACCAGCCAAAAGTTGCTTTTGGAGGAAAGGGTTTATTTTGGTTTATGTACTTGAGGGGAAGCTCCATGATGGCAGGGAAAATGATGGCATGAGCAGAGGCTGGACATCCCCTCCTGGCCAACATCAGATGAATAATAGCAGCAGGAGAGTGTGCCAAACACTGGCAAAGGGAAGCTGGTTATAAACCCATCCCCAACAAGGTTTCAATACACAAATTGGCATCAGCTGGGATCAAGCATTCAGAACACGTTTGTTTGTGGGGGACACCTAGATCAAACCATTACAGTGGTGGTGAGGCATAAGGGCTTCAGGAGGTCCAGTCCTGTTCTCAGGGGACAGACCCTTTGCATTTACCATGGAGACCCTGAAATTGCTGTCTCTTGCCCTTCCCTCTGATGAACCTCCTCAAAGCCCCTGAACCCATAGGGCATTCACAGTGCTGCAGTAGAGACTCTTCAACTTAGCTGCTGTGCTCCTGTATCGCTTTGTGCAGATGCACAAAGCTGACTATAGCTCCATCATTCCTCGTCTTCTCTAGTAATTCTTCCCAGCTTGTGGCTGCTGTGCTTGCATCTGTCCTAGTGTGCACAGGGACTCCTCAAGGTAAGCTGCTTCCTAAAGGCTATCACCCTACTCTGAGTTAACCTTGTTATATGACCCTCAGCCCTCACAGGATCTCATCTGGGAGGTGTCCAGTGAGCCTAGAGGTGCCAAGAGCCAGAGAGGTTACATTCAGTGTGTCACATGTCCTCTGCCAGCGGTGGTTCTCAGCAGGTGGACCTAGCTTCTCCATTTACTGGGTTGGTCTACTTGGGAAAGGGCACAGCCATAGCTGTAGGCAGACATCTGTGAGTACCTGGATGAGGAAAACCCAGCCCCATGCCTGGGCCTCTCTCTGGGTCATTGGTTCATGCCTCAGTACTGCTTGGTGGTTCTCCCACGTTGCAGAGGCCTGCTGTCTCCATGCAGCTGTGCCCCTACCCTCTGTTGCTCTTTGTACATGTACCCCACCGATGTGTACACTCCAACACCACAATCAGAAGTCACCCCAAGAATAAGCACCACAGCCCTTAGCTGTCCCTGGTTCCCCACCTCCCATGCTCTTGGCAGCCACTTTCTGTCTCTGCATTTGCCTGTTCTGGATGTCTCATGGTCGTTTGTTGTGGGTCTGTGGGTTAGTGGGGAAGTTGCAGCATGCATCAACTCCCTGTTCGTCCATGGAGCTGGGTGAGCAGAGGCTTGGAATAGCTGTGAGTCGATGAGAGATGAGCACTCTCGGGAAAATGCGACAGTGGGCAGTTTTCATTTATTGTATAGATAACAGTTGTTTATATAGAGGAAAAGTCAGAGGTAGGAGCATAGGCGGCAAGGGGATTGGTAGGGACAGGATCTGTGGACATCTCATGATTTGATTGGTAGGGACCAGTACCCTTTGGATACCTATTTTACATAGATAAATTGAGGGACCTACATGACTCTATACATGTATATAGACATGTATAGAATGGTGATATCAGCAGAGGAAATGTAACCTTATTGTTTAGGTTTGTTATTGCAGGTGGACTAAGTTTAGGCCTTGAATTGCCTGCTTATCTCAGGGCACAGTTGTGGCCTGCCTGGGGGCTGGAGTCTCTAGGATTTTGCTAAGATTTATAGGGGTCCTCAGACTGCCTCAACTTGCTTATCAAAAGGAGACAGTCCCGGAAGCCTTCCAGACTCAGCAAAACCCTATATCCTCCGTGCCCCTTTAGCAGGATACCACAGTTTGTGACCATCCTCTTTCACCGTCTGCTCCCCAGTGAATGATGAGTGTGAGCTGCTGGGACGGGTGGTCATGGATGCTGGTCCATCTCACAGAAGAGTGATGTAGGCAACCTTTGTGGGCCATAGGGTTAGTAACTTAGAGGCCAGAGTTCAAGCTAGCTGTCACCCTTGTGCCCTGGTTCCCAGGAAGGGCATGCAGCAAGGTGGAAGTGCTTAGGAGCAGCATTCCTGGTGTCAGGTCCAGGGATGAAAGTACACAGGACAAACTGAGGGCACAGAGCATGAGCATCAGTACCAGTCTGCCAGCCCTCAGACAGCTGGGTTCTGCACAAGGTTCCCTGCCAAACCAGGTTGGGAAGCCTGAGTTAAAATAATTACACAAATTGATTTTACTTTGATTTTTAGACCCTTGATGCCACTGTGCCTTGTATACTGTACTCTAGGAGGCCCCTTATTATACAGGTTTCCAAACCTGCCTGGCCTCAGGCCATCAGAAGAGGGATCTCTAGCATGGAGGTTGGAGAGCCAAAGGCCAGGATGAGCTATAGTCTGCTGAGATCCTTCCCCTCCCCCCATGAGATCCCAACCAGCAGTGATATACACAGGGCAGTAAATGACAGTAGAAGGGATCAAAATGCCTATGAGGACCACAGATGAGCATCTCCTGGGTACAGCAACCTTCCTCAGCCCTCCCAGGAGCTCCCCAGTTTTAGCTGACCAGGGGGGTCCCAGTGATTTTTCCCACCTGCTGGGTTTACAGGCATGCACATCCATGCCCAGCTTCTTATATGGGTTCTGGGGGTAGAACTCAGGTCCTCACGTGTGTGCAGAAGGGAGTTTGTTAGGACTGAGCTTTGGCCCTGCTCCTAGGCACCGAGGATCAGACCCTGTGTCAACAAGATCTCTCCATCCTTGTGACTCATACACATGGAAGTGTGAGCCACCCTGACCTAGTGCCCTGACCCAGCACATCGTGCCTTGCTAAGCCTTCAGCTGTGCCTGTCAGGACATAGCACATCTCCATGTGGCCCACCAGCAGTAGGCTTGAGCCCTGAGGCCTCCAGCCCCCAGAAACCCCTTACAGCTGCTTCTGAAGCAAAGAAAGGATTTTCGCTCTCCCTGGGCTGTTTCAATCAAATTGCATAGCCTCAAGTTTTATTTTTAAAAAGTCAGCTAAAGATCAAACCAGAACGGCAGGAGGGCTTCAATAGCGCATTTTGGAAAAGACCGTTTTTGTGTGTACACCAGAGTCTTCAAACAGGAACCAGAACCCCCAGGGGAAGCATGATCCTGTGCCTTTAAATACCCATACATCCCATAGGGTCCGAGCTGGCAAGCCAGGACAGTTTACACCTGGTGACATTTAGTGATTGTGGAGAAGGCTGGAGGGAGGAAATATATAGTGTGACATTAAGTCCTCCAGCTGATGGTCCTTTGCCAATGTACAGCACCTCTAAAACACGTAGGCTTAAAAATAGCTGCTGGAACTTGGTGTCACCGTGGATGAAGGGCAAGTGCCCCATTTCTGCAGCTTTCACACACCCTCAAAATGTCGCAATGAAATGGCATCTCAGGGGAATTAGCATTCCTCATTCAACCTGAGTGCCAACCAGGGCAGTGCCAGATGGAACTTTGGGCAAAACAGATGGGACCTAAGAAGTGACCATCTAATGCTGCTGCCATGACATCTGCCCAGGGGTTAAGGGCCAAGCTAGGCCCCTTCTGAAAGTGAAGTTCCAGCAAGCCAGTAGGCATATACAGCAGGACTATCCCTAGCAAAACAGCCTCTGGCCAAATCCCAGAAATCATTTGGCTCTTCCCACTTAGTATTTGGACCTAGCTTCCTAAGTTGCTCAGAGGAAGAAGTGTATCTGGTTCAAGGTTCACTTCCTAGAATGCTTATGACCCAGAGCAGTGTGACGAGGGCCCCTCACCACTAAGTGGGCATTATTGCTCCTGGCATGGGACAGATGCCTCAGGGTCACAGCCAGCACAGGGTCTTTGCATGTCTTCACTTTGAGCTGGTATTCTCTGGGGCAGAGCAGATACAAGGGTCCCTCTTCTCCACTCACACTTGACTCAGGAACGAGCCTTCCCTCCACATTTTATTCTCCAGTGCACTTTTAGCCCAAGTTCATCAACGAAGGGATCCCTGACCATTTCACCCATTGTGGAAGGTATATTAGTTACTTTCTCATTGCTGGGACAAATGCTAGACTAGAAGCAACTTAAGGAAGAAAGGAATTTGTTTTGGCTTACGGTTTCAAGGAGAAGATGGTGGGCAGAACATGGCAGAACAGACAGCTGACATCACAGGAATAGGGAGGAAGGAAAGAGGGAGACTTGAACGTTCCTATTCAGTTAGCTTTCTCCTTTTTATTCAGTCCAGGATCCCAGCTGCCTACAGTGAGGGTGGGTCCTAATCTAGAAAATCCCAACAGACATGCCAAGAGATTTGTTTCCATGGTAAGTCTAAATCCTGTCAAGTTGACAGCCAGAGATTACAGAAGGTGATGATGAGGGGTGTCCACAGAGCCCAGTAGGCAAGCTTATCAGGAGGTTGTGGCAGGAGGGCAGGGCCTGCCCTATGGGCTCTGCTGTGTCTCGTGTCTCTAATGTGCTCTTTTCTGTGTGTGCTCCACAGCCAGAGACTGAGGACGAGAAGAAGCGCTTTGAAGAAGGCAAAGGACGGTACCTGCAGATGAAGGCGAAACGGCAGGGCCATACAGAGCCTCAGGCGTAGGCGCCCTCCTTCCACCCTGGGGCCAGCACAGCTGCCACAACAGCCCATGTCTAGTCACTTAAAAGTTACCCCCCTTGGCCAAACCCCAATTCCATTGAGAGCTGGTGTTGTGTGAAGTATTGTGTGGCAGTGTTACTCACGCCCTGTCCTGAAAACCCATGCACCAAAGCTTTATTTATATCTCTCCAGTGCAAGTGCTACCCAGTGTTGTCCCAAAACCCGGGCGCACCCCACGGACACCCGAGCCCACTGTAAGGTCTGTAAAGAACTCAGCACCACTAATAAAGCTGCTATTTGGCTGAGCCCATGCATCCTGGGTGGACATTTGTTGGGGGATCTCCCTTGTGCAGCCTCAGCCCTCCATTCCTGTGAGCTCACTGCCTTCCTCCTGGACCCTATTCCTCTTGGCACCAGCACCTGTGACCTTGGAAGGAGTAGATGTGTGGTCACGTTGCCTGGTGGGAACCCCAGGACCCTGCTTCCTGATGTCTGGCTTGCATAGGATGCTCTTGAGCTCTAAAGCTCCTCATCCCTCTCCACACTTGAGACCCCAGCAAGTGGGAAGAGTCCCTTAAAAAGGAGTCTCCACTGGTGCCCAGGACTCCCAGCCACTCAGGCAGAAGCTACTGGAGTGACTTGTATGTGGTGAGGATATGAGAGGCAGGGTTTGTGTCTGTGGGTGTCTGCACATAAGCATGATACAGAGGTGTGTATGAATGTGTCTGGAGCTGTATGCACATGCTCCTGTGTTGTGTGTAGTGAGGGCATCAGCGTGCATCAGGGTTTGACTGGGAGGAGGGAGGGACAACAAATAAGCTATCAAGGCCTCTAGCAGGGGACAGAATCCCACTCTTCATACACCAAACATAGCCAGAGGTGTTGCCTGGGTTTGTCCCTGAAGCTTAAGCATCTGTCCCACCAGAGGTCAATGGCCTGCCAACAGCTGCCAACACCAGGCTCCCTCAGACCCCTGGAGGGAGAACTCCACTCCAGATGTGCAGAAATACCCGCCAAGAGCTTTCGATTCTGTCTCGGCAGGATCCCAGCAGACGGTTATTTCCTGCCTGGGAGCAGGGAAGGGTATGAGCTCTGACATTGAAGCCACTTCAGCCTTCTTAACAGCCTTGTCCAGCCCCCAGTTTGATCCCAAGCCATACCATTCAGGAGCCCTGCACACAGTGATGAGTCTGCTCTTCAGGACCACCGCAGAAATCACAACCCCTGGCCAGCAACCAAAGTCTGCTCCTAGAGCCAGCCAAGCCAACCCTAGCAGGGCCTGGGTCCTAGCCTCACCCAAGGGAGCAGGTCCTTCCATAGAGAGAGAACTAAATACCACAATTGGTTACAATGCCCTCTACTGGCAGTCTTTATAACGGGCTGCCTGGGAGGGAGCTGTCCTCTCCATGTAATGGCTCACAGAGGTCACTGTACCCCAGAAATCCTGGAAAATGAGAGGGCACACCTGGACCTTTTCCCAGCCATTCAGGTTATGAAACCCTTTTCTAGAAACATTTGTTTTAGGATGGACCCTAAGGCTCAGGGAACAGGAGTGGGCAGAAGAAGGCAGGCTGGACAGCTTGCAGAGCACAGGCAAGCACCAGGTAGTTGGGGGCTCATGCTAGTCAAGGCACCCACTTTCCTCAGACATAGGGATGCCTGTCTAAGGAGGCTTTTTGGACAGTGCTGGGCCACACAAGCCCAGAGTGGCACAGGAAGCCTTGTACCAGTGTGTCCAGCCCACCCTCAACTTAATGGAAGACCAAGATGCCAGCTCCACTCTCAGGCTGGAGGAGTTGGATGGGACCATTTCTCTGAATAGGATCTCTGTCAGTCACAGGTGCTTGTGACTCACTGTTACTAGTACTCTGGAGAGAGGGAGGAGGGGAGAGGGCCGAGAGTCTGGCTGCAGACCCTGACCTACCTACCCCAGCTGCATAGTGGGGATCAGAATTTCAGCCACGCTACAGCCCCGTATGCACTGATGCCGGCAGCATTCAGGGCTCAGGGATAAGTTGGAAAATCAGCTGCCCAACCCTGCGTCCTGCAGCGCTGGCTCCTGACCCAGCGACTCCAATTCCTAGAAGCCTCCAGTCCTTAGGCGCGCGTGTCCTGTCCAGAGCCAGCTAGGATCGCCCATCTTAGACGTGACCTCCTCCGGGGAGGCTCTCCCTGAGTCTCCCTACGCCCAGTCCTCCGTTCTGTCCATCCCCGTCCTAGCTTCCCTCTCTTTTCCCCCACAAGACCCCCACCTTCCCCGGCCGCTCGGAGCAAGAGTCTGCGGCGTGGGCGGGGCCGTGGTCTGTCCCGGGGGCTTAGGGGAGGGGGACGCGGACAGACCGACGCTGCTGGGGGCAGCGCCCGGGAGCGGGCGGGCGGGGCGAGGCCGAGGGCGGGGCGGAGGGCCCGGCGGAGGCATGCGCCCTGGCCCGCCCCCCGCCCCCGGCCGCCGGAGCTCAGCCAGCCGAGCGGCGGGAGCCGAGCGAGGCCGCAGCGGAGGCGGCGCCCAGGGGAGGGAGGGAGAGAGGGAGGAGGGCGGTCGGGCCGAGCGGAGCGGGGCGCAGCGCAGCGCTCTGGCCATCGGTAGCCGCCGCCAGGATGCCCCGGCCCGCGGGCCGCTCCGCCGCCAGTCACCCTCGCGGCCCCGGGCAGCGGGCGCTGGGTCGGTGGAGGCGGGAGTCGAAGCCGGAGCCGGAGGCGGGAGCGGCGGGCCGGAGCCCCGGGTGCCGGAATGCCGGGTGAGCGCCGCCGCCCTAGCCGGGGGCGGCAGGACGGGAGGATTCGGCGGGGAGAGGTGGTCGGCGCCCGAGGGATCTGAGGGGCGATGGGCACCGCTTGGGGTGGGACCTCCTCCCAACTTAGGGAGCTTCGGGGTAACTTCCCCGAGCCAGCCCTTCCCTCGATTACCCCGTTCCCAGGCCCGGCAGCGCTGCGGCGTTGGCTCACAGGGTGGGAGGAGGCCACTTTGGGGGTCCCGGGCCCGCCCCTGCCCTGCGCAATCCTGAGGGGGGTACAGTCCCGCCACCATCTGGCTCTCCAGGCCATCGCTTTGGGTAGAGTTGGAGGCCTGAGCATCTGGGAGGGGCGGGGGGGGGGAGAACGATGAACTAAGCTCCAAGGAGCCAGGACGGTAGAAATGGGGAGCTGGGGGGCAAGCGCTGCGCCCTCCACCCTGGGAGGCCGCCCCGGCAGGACCGGGGCCTACGAAACCCTCTGGCAAAGAAAACAGCTTGGGGGCGAAATCCCGGGGCGCAAGCTCTTTTGAGCTGGGCGGGCACAGCCTGAGCCCGGGGAATCCTTTCAAGTTCTGGGTTCTCTTTGTTGCGCAATTGAGCCCCGGGGCCGGGCGGCCTCATTGGCCTGAGGCTGTGACGTCACAGTCCAGCCCCGCCCGCAGACCCTGCGGAGGGAGGCTTCAAGACTTGGGTGGGTTCCTGGCTGTCGCACCTGCTGCGTGTCCAGCATTGGGGAGAGCGAGTTGTTGGGGTCCTAACAGGGTGATGAGGGGCCTCAACCTGGAATGCCTGGGATCCTCTCTCTGAATGTGATGTGGAAGGAACTTGGGAGCAGGGGCAGCCATGCATGGGGTGGGACCTGGGGTCTGGACCCCAGTGGTCGCTGCTACCTGTGAAACATAAACGGGCTTTGGGACCAGTGCCTCTGTCAATGTGAAAGCAGAGGGACGCTGTGGGGAGAGCATCTATCAGCTCCCCCATCACCACTGATCCCCTTCCAGGCCACAGCCTCCAGGAGTGCTGGGCTCTGGCACAGCTCCCGCCTGGCACGTGGCTCTCTGCTGCCTTCAGCCTGAAGGAGCTGGGTCCCCAGAATGGTAGGATCTTCCCTGTAATAGACAGGTGGCTCAGACAGACCTCGCCTCTGGGAGTAATAAAGTACCTTGTGGGTTTGAGAAGCCAAAGCTTTGGTGTTCCAAAAGTGGAGTTTGGATTCTGGCTCAAGCATAATATGATGTTGGCAAATTTTTACTTCTCTCTGCCCCCACTGGGTCATCCCTGAAATGCCTACGGTGACAGTACCACGAGATGACTGGGGACGCTGACTGGGAGATGTGCCTCCCTCCCTTACAGACCTGGAGTCAGTGCTGTTCTGGGTCCCAATCCTGGTGAATTCGCACCTGTGTGAGGGTCCCAGGGTTCAGCCACACTCCTTGCTCAGTGTCTTGGCTGAGTGCTTGCTGTGTGTCTGGCTCCACTTTTCCTGGCAAAGCTCATTACCTTCGACTCTTCAAGGCTGGCACTGTCATGTTTGATTTATGGATAAGAAAACTGAGGCTCTGAGGTGTCAAGTAACAAGCTGGAAGCTGGAGCTAGACTCTAGCAGCCTGAGGGAAGTCCATTCTCTCTCCCTCATCTTGTGACCTGGAAGTTATGGCCAGGGAAGTTGGTTAGACACAAGAGTGGAGAGTATGATGGGACCACCCTGCCTCGCACACTAGTCCAGGTGGTCAAGGGAAGGCCGTTCTGTAAACAGCAATCTGATGTTTGGGCAGAAATTTCCCTGGCCACAGCAGCCTTCCAAGCTTTAACCCAGGAAGGCTGTTAAAAATCACTGGTGTCCACACTAGACCCCCTCCCTGGTCCAAGGATGTGTACAGGCTAGAGCAGAGGGACACAAAAGTGAATAAGACATCCACAGCAGACCCAAAGAACTGCAGACAAGACCAATAGAGGGGGCCTACCAGCTGATCAGGACAGCATATTTTCCTGCCTGAGAACTGGAGGTCTTGGAGAAGGCCTCAGTGACCACATCAAGCACTATGTCAGGGATCCTGTGGCTGGGTCTGTCTTGGGACCCTGTGCTGATGATTTCTAGGGACATGATCAAGAAAGCAAATGGAACTAAGCAAGCTCTTGGGTGAGGGCCCCAGGCTGAGAGTCACAGAACACATGTAGCTTTCCCATGCTGTCTGCTCCATCTGCTGGCTGCAGCTAGCTTAGCCAGTGCCCTGCACAGGGAGCTGCTGAGGGGCTACCAGTCTGGAAAGAGGAAGGAGGGACTTGCCACTCAGCCTGCTGGCAGGATGGGGCTCCTCCCCAACACACACCTCCTGCCCAGTATCCTATGTCTCTGGCTCATATCCAAAGGCAATTGTCAATTCCTTTCTACAGTCAAGATCTGGGCTCTGGGTTGTCTCCAGACCTACATTATCCAAAGCATTCAAAATCACCCCACTGTACCCACTATGTGCAAGACTCAGGTCTAGACTTGGTGCTGAACACCTCCCCACAGCACCCACTGTGTGCAAAACCTGGGCACAGGCATGGTGCTCACTACTACCCCACAGCACCCACTGTGTGTGAGACCTGGGCCCAGGACATGGTGCTGATCACCACTCCTCAACACCCACTGACACCTAGGACCTAGACTTTAGAGATACACTGTCTATCCACTCATCCTCCCCACAGAAGAAACATGGCATGCCCCATGACAGAGGAAGACAGTGTCCTGTAGCCTGATGGTTGTATGGGGGCCACTGTATTAGGCAGTCTACCCCCTCTCAGGGTGGGCATAAGAGCAGATCATCACAAGTCAGAGTGGGGATCAGGAAAAGGAAGAGGAGGCTTGGGGACTTCATCCTCCCAGGCATGACTCATTTTGGTCAAATGATGTAGGATAAATTAAGGTCAAGTCCCTGAGATGCCCAAGGGAAGACCTGGCATGAGCTATGTGGAGATTTCGGGACACATGATGCTGAAAGGCAACAGGACTAGGGCAGCATGGGATAAGTTCATCTGAGCCAGGTGTGGTGTGTGTGCTGAGAATCCCAGCACTCAGCAGACCGAGATAGGAGGATTGTCACAATGTTAAGTCCAGCCTCATCTGCACAGCCTCATCAACACAGCAGGTTCCAAACTGGCCAGGATTACATAGCAAGGCTTTGTCTCAAAACAGAAAAGAGCCTGGCCTGAGAGTACAAGTGACATTTCAGAAAGCTCAGATTCCAAATCTTGATCAGGAATAAGTGGAAATGGAGAGATGTGTACTTACTTGGTACCCCTGCATACAGTCTCCTGGACCTCTGGATTCTGAGATACCAGCACACCAGCCTGGTATAAGCCAGAACCCATCCAGGTAATGGTGTGAGACTCCCCATCTCCCACCCTCATAGCCCAGAGTCAAATGCTTCAGTCAAGGGTAGTCACTGCTCATTGCATATTCTCCCTGCCCCTAGCTGCTTGTGGTCCCTGGTGTCTCCAAGACCCCACATGTGAGGACTGCTGCTCTGCGACCTGGCCTGGCTCCTAGGAGGATGCCACGGCCACCTGCCAGCTCTGGTCTGCACCATGAGTGATGAGCGACGGCTGCCTGGCAGTGCAGTGGGCTGGCTGGCATGTGGGGGCCTGTCCCTGCTGGCCAACGCCTGGGGCATCCTCAGCGTGGGTGCCAAGCAGAAGAAGTGGAAGCCCCTGGAGTTCCTGCTGTGCACACTTGCGGCCACCCACATGCTCAACGTGGCGGTACCCATCACCATCTATGCTGTGGTACAGCTGCGGCGGCAGCGCCCGGACTACGAGTGGAACGAGGGCCTCTGCAAGGTCTTCGTGTCCACCTTCTACACCCTCACTCTGGTCACCTGCTTCTCGGTCACCTCGCTCTCTTACCACCGCATGTGGATGGTTCGCTGGCCTGTCAACTACAGGTGAGCATGAGAGAGTGTGTGTTCCTAGGGGCTATGCAGGCATGGCGTTAAGATACTGCTGTGTCTGTGCACACGTGAGGGCCTCCATGTGGTCATGCCACATGGTCATGCCTGTGCTAAGTGGGACTGGTGAGAAGGTTAGGGTGGGGTTACAGCGACCTGGGCTGGGGGCATGCACACAGAGGTACACAGGTGTCTGTGTGGAAATGCCTGGTGAGAGGAACAAATGGCATTGGATAAGAATAGCCCTTGTATGCCAGCACCCAGGTCACCATGAGTTCCAGGCCAGCCTGGGCTAGAGTGAACCCCTACCTTGAAAAAAACAAAACAAAAAACACTAGCTTTTGCTTAAGGAACAAAGACCCACCATGCTGGTTGGACCAGGGCAAGAATGTACGGGGTGGGGGATGGGCAGTCAGAATCCTGTCTAGGCTCTCCGAGGCCTGTGAGTGACACCAGGTTCCTCTGTCCTGCCCTACCCAATACCAGGCTGAGCAACGCCAAGAAGCAGGCTGTGCACACAGTCATGGGCATCTGGATGGTGTCCTTCATCCTCTCGGCCCTGCCTGCTGTCGGGTGGCATGACACGAGCGAACGTTTCTACACCCATGGCTGCCGCTTCATTGTGGCCGAGATAGGACTGGGCTTCGGAGTCTGTTTCTTGCTGCTGGTGGGTGGCAGTGTGGCCATGGGTGTGGTCTGCACAGCCATCGCCCTCTTCCAGACACTGGCCGCGCAGGTGGGGCGTCGGGCTGACCGCTGCGCCTTCACCGTGCCCACCATCGTGGTGGAGGATGCACAAGGGAAGCGGCGCTCCTCCATTGACGGCTCGGAGCCCGCCAAAACCTCGCTGCAAATCACGGGCCTGGTGGCCACCATCGTGGTCATCTATGACTGCCTCATGGGCTTCCCTGTGCTGGTGGGTGAGATTGTCGGGTGGGGAGCATGTCAGGGGGCGCGGACTCTGGGACAGTTCAGGGGCTGGGCATTAGGTGACTGACTCCTCAGACCTTATCTTCTGAGACCTGCATTGTCATCCCCATTTTACAGACTTGGAAAGTGAAGTTCGTGAGAGGTAAATGACCTGTTAAAAGTCAGGGAAGCCATTGTGGGACTGGACTCCATAGGGTCTTTCTGCTGCACTGTAGAACTTCCTCCCCTCACCCAGGGGAGGGAGGCAAGGTGGGGAAACATGCCCTTGATCTTCCACTGCCCAGGTCCCAGGATGTGGGAGGCAGGTGAGGGGTAGTGGATTGGCACAGGGTAAGCCCCAAATCTCTTATGAGAAATTAAATGTGATGCTAGGGGCTGGGGAAGGTGAAGGATGACCCTGAAAAGCGTCCAAGGTCTATTGGGACTTCTTGGGGTGCTCTGTGCAGCTGGAACAGGGCTAGTCCAAGAACAAAGTAATAGCACCCCTCCATGGAGCTTCAGCCACAGTGTCTGGAGTGAGACAGGGAGGAGGGCCTGGGCCAGGACCAGCTTTCCACAAAGCAAAGAGGGTCATAGCCCCAGAGAGGTGGCAGCTTCATTCAGGATGTCCAACTGACCTACATCCCTTCCCCAGCACCTCTTCACTTTAGGGGCCTTATGTACTGTGAGGCCTGGCAACTTCAGTTCCTGTTCTGATATATATATAGAGAGAGATACCATGAAACTGCCCTGCAAATCAAAATCACTGAGAACAGAATGGGTGCTGGGAGTCAGTGGGCCCACCCCAGCTTCTCTTCAGAGCAGGCAACAGGGTGTTGCTAATGGAGCCGCTCCTGTTTCTAGTTAGTTATAAACACCATTTAGAATATTGACCTCATCCTCTATAGTCTGAGGTATTTTAGATCATTTCACAGATGAAGAAACTGAACCCCAGAGAGGTTTAGCAGCTTTCCAAGGGCCACACAGCTTACAAATAGCGGAGCCAACATGATGTCTGCAGTGTGCAATCTTCCACCCTTGTGAGAATCATGAAATATCACTTCGAACAGATGAAGGGACCCTGGAAAATGATCCACAGGCTACCTACCTGGATGGACCTTCTGCCTTTTGGCTCTCCTCTGGGGTCTCTGTTCTCAAGTAAGGACAGGACTGAAGAAGTCACTGCCTCAAAAGACTCTGTCAGTAGGCAGAAAAGTGTAGGCTCGTGAACTGGCTCTCCTAGGCTGTTACTTCCCCTGGAAGGGGTGATAACCCCTGTGATTTCTCTCTATGGACACCCATAAGGTGATGGGGGGGGCAGGGAACGCCCAATGCTGCCCAGTATTCTGGAAGGGTGATGCACATCCAGGGAGAGTTGTGCATTCAGTGCGCAGGGACTGCACACCAATCCTTTCTCCCCCTAGAGCCCTGAGCTCTGTCCATGGTGACAGAACAGGCTGGGAGGGCTATTTGGGAATCTTGCAGGTCAAGCCAAGCCCTGTGCCCACAGGTGGTAAGCTTCAGCAGCCTGCGGACCGATGCCTCAGCACCTTGGATGGTGCTCTGTGTGCTGTGGTGCTCTGTGACTCAAGCCCTGCTGCTGCCTGTGTTCCTCTGGACTTGTGACCGATACAGGGCCGACCTCAAAGCTGTCTGGGAGAAGTGCATGGCTCTTATGGCCAACGATGAGGACTCCGACGATGGTAAGCATGATTGAGAGTGGCCCCTGGGAAGGGTCGTGCCTAGATGAGGTCATCTAGAAAGCAGATGCCTGAAGTCCCTCACCACCATAGCACTTAGGGGTGACCCAATTCTTAACCCCCCCCCAAGCTATGTCCCACAGGGGGATGCCTGGAGTAACAGATGGGGACTTCGGTTACTCCAGCAGTCTGGTTAATGGTGTGGTCATGGAACCCAAACTGGATATGTTTCTCTGAGCTACCAGACTGACCCTCTGGCCTTAGGGGTAAACTGCCAAAGGGGGTCCTGTGACAAAACCAATATTACTGTAGGCTGAGTTCTTGCTGTGAACCAGGCACCCTGAGTGTGTTGAGTCCCATAGAACCCCCCATATCATAATCTCCTGAGCAATATGCTAATATGCTCAACATGCCAGGTACCAGACCCATATCTAATGGGTGTCATAATGGGATTTGAACTCAAGGCTCTGCCCTACACTTTTCAGCTAACCAGTCCCTGCTTTGAGAGGGATTTGTAGGACTCCCTCCCAGATGCCCCCAAGTTTCCATGGTCCTATGCCTCTGCCTCTATCCCACTCTGTAGAGACCAGCCTGGATGGTGGCATTTCCCCTGATTTGGTATTGGATCGCTCCCTGGACTACAGCTATAGAGGTGACTTTGTGGCCCTGGACAGGATGGCAAAGTATGAGCTCTCTGCTCTGGAAGAGGGCCTGTCCCAGCTCTACCCCCTGCGGCCACTGCAGCCAGAGGACAGGATGCACTATCTTCAGGTAAGTAGAGGGCACGGTGGTTGTGGATGTGGGTGGTGGGCTATTCTGACAGATGCCTTTTCTTTGAGCTCAGCCCCAGGGGATGGCAGTCATACTCTAGCTTGGTCCAAGGTCACAATCTAAGTGCTCCCCCAGGAGGGGCACCTCGACCTATGTGCCCACGTTCCCTGTGCTCTGGGAGAGGGATCCACTTGGATCAGTGCCTTCTCCTCAAATGCCCCAAGCCGCGGAGGTCGAGAGATCGTCACCCCACATCAGGCTGCCCACGTCCCTGACCCGCACGAGGCCCACAGGAGGCGGGTTTCTGGAGGGCAGCTCCCTCTTACAGCCCAGCGGGTCCTCACAGGTCCCGCCCACGCGGCGATTCTCCCACGATGATGCCGACGTGTGGGCTGCCGTCCAGCTGCCAGCCTTCCTGCCTCGCTGGGGCTCCGGTGAGGACCTGGCGACCCTGGCCCACCTGGTGCTGCCCGCCGGAACCGGGGCCGGGACCTCTGGGACCGAGAGGCGCCGGGGCAGCCTGCTGGCCTTCTCCGAGGACGCACCCCCGTTCCGCCCGCGCCGCCGCTCGGCTGAGAGCCTGCTGTCCCTGCGACCCGCGGCCCTGGACGGCGGCCCGCGCCGCGCGCACGCCTCGCCCCCGGGCCCTGGAGCCCGCTCCGCCTCGGCCTTCGCCCTGACCGCCTTCGAGCGCGAGCCGCAAGCCCTGCGCCGCCCGCTGGCCCCCGCGCGACCCTTCCCCAGCCGCCCCGACGCCGCCGAGCCCCGAGAGCCCCCGATGCCCACTGGCGGCCTCGCGCAGCCCAGTCCCGGGCGCCGCAACGCTCGTGCGCACGCCGGGGCCCTGCACGCGGGCCTGAGCGTGTCGTGGGGCGAGCCGGGAGGACTGCACGTGGCGGGGGGCGGCGGCAGCACCTGCAGCTTCCTGAGCTCGCCCTCCGAGTCCTCGGGCTACGTGACGCTGCACTCCGACTCGCTGGGCTCCGCATCCTAGGGCCTGCCCGCGCCTCCCCAAGGATGCCGCGCAGACGGGGACCACAGCACCAAAGATGCCGCCTGTGTTAAGCGCGCAGACAAGTGTCACCCAGCCCGGGGGGAGGGAGGGGCTCAGAGCCTCTTGTTTTTGGGTTCCTTCTGGGGTTGCCTGGAGGAACGATGGCTACCCTGGATGACTGTGCAGGGCATGGACCTGCTGCTGAGCACAGCATCGCCCAGGCAGAGGAACACTGTCTGGGTAGTTAAGTCTGCACATCTGCTTACACCTTGCAAAGAACCATGGGACATGGCCACCACTGGTCAGAACAAAGCCCAGGTCTGGAGAAGCTGGAGCCAGAAGCCACCACTGCATGCAGCTTTCCACTCTGCAGTGCACCCACACACTCTAGGGGTGTGATGCGCAGAGGTCTCTTCAAGCACAGGGGTCTTCAGAGCCCACACAAGCTCTCTGAGCAGGTCTCCCTGTGACCTGTTTTGGTTTCCCTCTCTGTGATGACTAGGTTATTCTCTCAGGGCTGTTTGAAGAAGTCTTCTGGTCCATGTGTCCTGGCCACTGAGTGGGCCAGATGTGAGACTTATTCTAGGGAGCTTTGTGGGGGTCAGCCTTCAACATGTGACCCCCAGGTCTGAGACCTCCCAGTCTCTCCCTTGCCACCTTGAGGACTCACTTCACCTCAGCTAAGCACAACACTTTTGCACCATCCATGGGCAGCACAGCTACCTTGACCCTCATTAGTATCCACGTGGTCACTACTCCACCATCCTTATGTGTCTCCAACCACGTTGGCTGTCTCTGTGACTCCCACCATGAAGGTTTATGGGTTCCTGGTACAGGGAGCTAAAAATCAAAGCCGAAATGGGCTTCCTGCCTAGTATCCATCTTCACCCTCGCCCCCCACCCATGCAGGCAGAGTCCTTGGCAAAGGTTTTCTGTGCTCTACTGCCACCACAGAAAAGGGCTTCTCTTTGCTTTCACTCCTGGGCAGACCCCATCCTGGCCTGATCTCTTGCCATGGGCACAGGTCTTCCCAGGAGAGACCCAGAACCAGCTGTGATTCTGAGGTAGGGAGGCAGCATTACCCACCCACCCCCACAGTGTGAAGAACCGCCAGCACAGAACCTGCCCAAGTTCTCTGCCCTCTGCTTCCTGCACACAGGCCTGGGGGGGGGGGCAGGCACCTGCCCAACTTGGCTCCAGAGGCCCTTAGCTTCAGGGTTAATGGGGAATGAGCAGGCCACTGGTGAGCAAGGGCAGGGGACCATAGTCCAACCACAGAAGGGCAGTCTCTGACCAATGCTGCTGTGCCTTTAAGGTCTGACTTGTCTTGTGGGGACAGAGGCCACCAGCTAGCCACTCTCCTTCCTCATTCACCACCCCCCAAAGGTGGCCAATTTATCACCTTGATTTTCACTTTCTGTATTTTTGTATCGAATGGCAATACTCACAGTGGGGACATGGTCCCTCCCATATCCCTCCTAATTTTTACAGATTTTAAGGGGAGAACCCAGAGTAGAGGACCTTAGGGCCTGGGGTCTATCCCACACTTTGTTCAGCCTCCAGGCCTGTTTGCTGCCATGCATAAGGAGCTTGACCCTGCCCTTGCTGGCTGGGGAGGGAGCTCTGTCTATATACCACCACCCAGTCCAGGGACCTATTTGTAGTTTTTTTTTTTTAATGGCATTTCTCTTCTGTACAGGACTCAATAAAAATTTCCTTACGATTTGCACATGACATTATGAAGCCGCTGTCATGAAATCACCCTTCTAGCTGGGCTGGTCACCTACTCCCAAGTATCTTTTCCCCTCCGACACTAGTGCACCATTCCTTGGTCTTGCCATTTTCTCTCGAGACATACTGGAAGTTGCAATAGTACCAAGCAGTGGGTAGCCCCCCAAACCCACAAGGCAAACAAAAAGTCTTATTGTCAAAGTTAACAACCCTCAACCTGTGAATGGAGCTGGGGATTGATTTTAGCTCAGCAAAACAAGAACAGAGCTCCTGCGAGACCCCTTTTGCCTCCTGTCCCGGTCACAGCAGACCCCACAAGAATTCAGGCATCTTTGGATCCTCTGTGTGAGCCCTCCACCTGGTGGCAGCAAAGGGAATGACCCTGGCTTTTTTCCCATCCTGAGTTGACCAGGCCACCCAGAGACGGCCGCAACTGGAAGCTCTGCACGTCCAAAGATCCCGCTGGATGGGGTGGAATAAGAGGAGCCTGGTCGCCGAAGAGTTGAGTCCTCTGTGTGCCCAGACCGGAGCAGATTTAGCTCCTGGACAGGATGGGGCAGGAGCGCCCCCAAATGAATATCCTATTATAAAGTCGTTGTTTGTGGTCTTAAAAAGGTGCAAGGAGAGCTTACATGTTTTATCCCAGCAGAGGCAGAGTTAGGATTGCCATGAATTCGAGGCCAGCCTAAGACTACATAGTGAATTCCAGGTCAGCCTGGGCTAGAGCAAGACCCTATTTCGGACCTCCCCCCTCCAAAAAAAAAATGGTGCACCCAAGTGGACATCGTGGAAGAAATCGGAACTTCTGTGCCACCTCTACGCCCACGTCACTGGTTCGCTCTGCCTTTATTCATAATAACTGGAAGCAAGAGGTGCCCAGGATTTCTGACTCCACCCCCAGGCTGCCCCACTCCAGAAATTTTTGGACTGAAAAACTGACTTCACAGTCCCTCACCACTGAAGTCGGAACGCTGGA
This sequence comes from Zapus hudsonius, assembly GCA_004024765.1. Classification (NCBI taxonomy): domain Eukaryota; kingdom Metazoa; phylum Chordata; class Mammalia; order Rodentia; family Dipodidae; genus Zapus; species Zapus hudsonius. Next base: position 60,318 of record PVHP010004395.1, read on the forward strand.
GTGACTCCATTTATGGGCCTATAGGCGCAGAGCTCTTGAAGGCCGTCCACGGCTGTGGCCTCCCAGGTATTCCTAGGGGTCAGGAGGCACTAGCTTTGGGCACCTCCTCTAACCAGCGGTGCCGGGTTTCTCGCTGGCACCTCGCAGCCAATCAACGGGGAGACCTGACTTTAGAGTGGAGCGGGGCGGGGTACTCGGGTGCGCGGTTCGCCTTGGGGGTGGAGCCTGCGCTCGGCTCAGTCTACTGCGCGGAGCAGCTGTTGGCTTGCAGAGCGCAGCCTGCGGAGGGGGTGGGTTGTGATGGTAGCCGAGGGTCTTGGGTGGGGGGTAAGTTGGAAGCCCCTGGCTAGTGGGGCGGGGCCCGGCGCGCTTTGTGGCGGTGGGAACTGGGCGCCCGCGGCCGATTGAATGGGCCAGGGCGGGGCAGCGATTCTCCTCGCTGCGAGGGGTCCGCTCTGCGCCGCGGCCGACCGCGACCTTCCCACCGCGACGCAGCCCTGGGGCGGGGGGCCGGGGCGAACTGCCAGCTCCGGGTCCCTGGGAAAGGGGCGCAGACCAGACACCCCCTCCCAGCTGCACTGGGAGGTGGGAGGGGGAGAGAGCGGGTCTGGCCTGAGCAGGTGGGGAGGGAGTGGGATTGGATTCGCCTAGACGCACAGACCCGGTGCGCGCGTGGGCCCGTGTATTTCCCTGCGTTCACGAGTACGCGGCGCCCATAAAACCACCCCCTTCCCAGGACCGGAACAGACGACCAGGCGTAAGGACATAGTCACCGTGGGTACACCCAAAATAATTTCTGCGTCCCTAGACCAGACGGGGTGGCCCCCTTGAGTCCAAAGACTTGTCTGGGCCTCACCAGGGCCGCCACAAACGCAGCTCGGACTCTGGGCTCTCCGCGCGGTGGTGCGACGCCAGTTGCGGTGCTGCGACGTTGGTGGAGGACCCAGGGAGATCACCAGGGAGGAGGAACTGAGGTGGCGGGGAGCGGGGCCCACTGGTAGCTGGAGTCGGAGCCCAGACTGCAGGGATGCTGCCGCGGGGCAGGGTGGATGCCTGCGGGCTGGCGCTGTCCGTGGTCCTGCCACACGCGCGCTCTGGCGCCAGGGGGCAGCGCAGTCCACCGCCACCCTCCTCTCCGAACCGAAGCAACTGGCTCATGCCCGGTAGGCAGCCGCGGAAGCTGGACGAGTAGTCGGCTCCACTGGGTACGGGCCAGAGCCCTGAAGGGAAGGAAGGAAGAAGAGAATAGAAAGAAGTAGAGGAAAAGAAAAGAAGAGAGGTGCGGTGAAAAGAAGGAAAAGGAGAGGAAGTGAGTGCAAATTTACACTCAGATTAAACTCCCACCACCAGGCGGCCCTTTCTGCCCCTCCCCCAGCTCCATGCCAGCCACTTGGTGGCCCCTCTTCACCTAAAAGTCCCGCCTGGAGTTCTCCACCCTTCTTCCTTCACAGGGTCCCGCTATGTAGCCAGACTGGCTTCTGACTTGTGATCCTCCGACCTCAACCTCTCAAGTACAAGGACTATGGGCCTGCATCAACACCCCTAGCTCTATATTCTCTAGCTGGCTTTTTCATATGGGCCTTCCATCCCACAGGTGTCCGATCCCCTCCACACTCCAGCTTCCCACTCCAGCCGCTCCACGCCCTCCTTTTCTCTACCTTGCAGCGAGTTCTGAAGGCTTTTCATGTACTTGACGCTCAACTCCAGTATATCTGCCTTTTCCAACTTTCGTTTCCGGATCTGCCAATCCACAGAAAGAGCACTTAGCTGGAGAGACTAAGGTGTGAGGATCTGTTACTTCCATCCTCCTCTCTGTGTCTTACCTGGTGCGAGTAGTGTTTCTCTAACAGCGATTTGAGCTGCTCCAGGGACAGGTTGATACGTGCACGGCGCTTCTTCTCCATCAGCGGCTTAGAGATCTGTGGGCCAAGAACCATTAGAAGACAGGATCTGGCTTTTCATTCCCCCACCCACTCCAGCCCAGGAAAAGCACCCCCACCCCCTCTCATCAGGATCCCAGACCTTTCGAAAACTGCTGCTTGAACCACTGGAGCTACCTCGTGTTGTGGGCTCTGTGCCCATGTTGCAGTGTCTCCAAGGGGAATGGCGGCACTGGCACTGCCTTTATAGGGGGTCCCTCGTTTACATGTCAATGAGGCCCTAAGAACTAAAAAAAAAATCCCTGAGAGGGAGGGGACAGAAAGGGGATGCAAAAGGGAAGGTCCCCAGATCCCTTTCTGGGGCCGCTTCCTATAACCCAGGTTGCCTCTGGTCTTCAAGACCCTTCCTCCTTCCTCAGGGACTTTGTTTTTTCTCTTCTTTATCTCACCTCCATCACTGCCAGTCTGGGAATCTCTCCCAAGCCGATCTCCAGGCGCTGTTGGTCCCAGTCACTGTAGGGTATGGACCTCACCACTAGCTATACTTGCCAAGCCCTGGCTGCCCCGTATCTTCCAGCATTGCTGTACCAGGACAACATTCTGATGTCCACCTACTGTGAAAGGGAGGTCTTCTGTGGACCTCAGGCTACTCTGATGACTATGACAGACCTCTAGGTGTCCTGGGACCTGATGAAGATGCTGAGGATAGGAGTGCAGGCTGCAGATGCCTTTCTGCTGGCTTCACGCTCTGGCCACGCCAGGACGCTGAATTAGTTGCCCTGATGTCAGGACAATGTAGCGATTTTCTGCCTGTGGTTGCTCAAAGCCAGGCACAGGCAGGGCTGGCAGGGGCCACACTGCAACATATGTCTCATTAAAGCGTGCAGGCCGCCCGCAGGGCCACAGCGGGCTTTCAACTTGAGGATTTGGAGGTTGAAGTGCTGATACTAACAGGTCCCAATCCAGATGTTCCCAGCTGGGAAGGAAGAGGTGAGCCAGACCATCCCGATCTGGGCTTCTAGGCTAGGACCATTCCCCTAAACATGCTTTACCTCCTTGGGACGTTGGTGGAGGACCCAGGGAGATCACCAGGGAGGAAGAACTGAGGTGGAAGGGAGCGGAGCCCGCTGGTATGGGAATGACCATGCTTTACCTCCTGGGGGCTTTTTCTGATTGAGCAGTGGTGATGAGGAAAACTACACAGGCTCTGAGATAGCTCCCACCTGCACTGTAGGAGGTCTGGGTCCTGCATGCCTTCCCATTAGTTAGGTTGTGGAGACCCAGGGAGCCCAGTGAAAGAGGTGCTGAGACACCTGTCCTAGGGCAGGCTGGGCCCTACAGCAGAACTGTGGATGCAACCTTGTTTCAGCTGGCCCCGAGGAGTTGGACTCTGGTAGCTGTGACTGACAGGAAGGTTAACCTCCAGGGAAGTTCCTGGGTTCAAACCTAGACACCTCTCTCTATTAGGCCTTAGGTTGATTTTTTTTTTACTTTAACTTTATTGTTAATAATTAGATACATTGTATGAGCAAGTCTTGTGATGGTACCCCGCTTTCCCTCCTCCCTGTTGCCAAGCCCCTGAGGGCTCTCCTCAGTGGGAATGCATGGATTGCAGTCCATGGGGTAGGGGGTACAAGAAGTAACCAGTTTTTTTCTTAGTGTGTTGTTGAGGGGGACAATGACTCTGGATATTCTCTCCTACCATGGCTCTTACAATCTTTCTGACCCCTTTTCTGCAATGTTCCTCCAGTCACGATGGATTTTTGTTTGTTTGTTTTGTTTTCCAGGTAGGGTCTTGCTCTAACCCATGCTGACCTGGAACTCACTATGTAGTCTCAGGGTGGCCACAAACTTGTGGTCATGCTACTAGTGCTGGGCTCAAAGACTCGTCCAGGTTTGTTGTTTTGCTTTTGAAACAGCATCTCACGCTAGTCCTGAGTGACCTGGAATTTACACTGTAGCCCAGCAAACTGGCCTCAAACTCATGAGGAACCTCCTACCTCATCCTCCCAAGGGCTGAGATTATAGGCACGAGCCACCACGCTAGGCTCTAGACTTACTTCTGGGGTCAGGAGAATAAATTTGGGTTCTGACCATGCTTCGGAGGCCACACGAAGAAAAGTAAGGCAATGAGCTCCGTGGCAGTGCAATGAACAAATTGGCCTCAGCTGGGAGTCAGTGTGGGAGGAGGGGAAATGGGTGGGCTTCGATGTCCCTCACCCCAAGCATCTTTCCCCCACCTACCCGCGCTCGGCTCAGAGTATCGAAGAGCCTCTCCCGCTGCGCTCCTAAGCGCCAGGCAGAATAGCGTCCCGCCCTCCCCCTTTCAGGCCTTGGCCGAGGTGCCCGAAGCCCTGGAACGTTTTCCCGCCCCAGTCATAGGGTTTCCGGACAAGATTCGGGTGGATCTGGGCTCGCGGCGGACGCCGGGGCCGAGACCCGGTGGCAAGCGCTGGCACGCGCCGGGCAGCTTTGAAGCGCCAGAGCCAGCCTGGCCGGGGCGGCCTCCGGGGGGGCTGGTTACGGCCTTGGAGCGGTACAAAGGCGCGGCGGGGCGGGTGGGCACAAAGGGGGCAGCCGAGTGTTAACGGTATTGTGCTGGCCCCACAAAGCGCTCCCGCGCCCGCCCCCGCGGGGCCAAACTCCGGGCGCCCTGTGGCTAGCGGGCTTCCAGCTGTTGCACATCTGCACTGCGGCGGGGCTCGCGCCTCACCCCGGCAGGTCCCCTCCACCCTCCGCGATCTCTAATGGCTAGCAGCGGGGCAATTTGTCTTCGGATGACAATACTTCCTCATAAACCGCAGCCCGCGCCTTTCAATGGGGTGTATTAGCAAACCAATGGTCCTGCCAACAGCTCTCGAGGCTCTCAGTGGGGCCCCGGGCCCGCCCTCATCTCCTGATTTGGGGTAGCTATAAAGTCCTTCTCCGGACCCCTCCTGCACCCCAGCACCCGCTGCTCCCAGGGCCATCACCCCTCCCAAACCCGTGCTCCAGGATCTCCGCAGCACAGGGTGGGGCCGCTCACGTGGGTGGCTTAATGTTTCTCAAGCAGTGGAAAATTGACTACAAAATGCGCTAATTCGCAATGTTCTGCTTTGGCTGGGGGAAAACGGGCCGACCACGAGGCCTGCTGGTCAGGTCCACCAGGGTCACTTAATAGGCCTCTAGCTCCGTCACCACCCACTGCACCTTTGCCATGAGGCCGGTCCTTGGGCAGGGTCTCTGCACCTGTTTGATGTCCTTTATTGTCTTGTTTATTCCCCACCCAAAATTACAACCCCTTTAGCCAGTTCCTGAGGCCGAAGGTCGTCCCCTGAAGAGACAGCCATGAAATTTCCATCTTCCCTTTCCTGGATCCCTGAGACAGCTTCCTTCCCTCCATCTTCACTTCTGCCCCAACTCCAGCTCCTTCCAGGCAGCCTCTTCCTGTACTGAATTAAAGCCAGATCTTTGCATCCAGTAAGGTCAGGACAGATAAGAGCCTCAGGCTCAGGACCCCAGAGAAAAGCATCTTTAGAGATGGGGCAGCCAGTCACCATGTCCTCCCTGAGAGGAAGCAGGACACAGTGCTCTCTGGCTGCTGGGAAGGTCATGGACCAACTTAGAAACCTGGCTTACGCAAACCAGGATGTAGGCCAACAACACCCTTTCCATCTTTAGCACCTGGGGTCCCCAAGGCACCTGGGAAGGAACACAGGTCAGGGTGGACCACTGGGGAAATCCAGACCCCTTTTGCTCATTCAAGGAAAAATGTTCCTTCTAGAACTCATGAGGATTCTCAGGGTTTCAGTGGATATTTTCCCCAAGCTCCCACTGGGCAATTTAAGAAAAACAAAAGAAAAGTAGCCCGTGCCATTTTTTCCTTGACTTTGGCAAAAGAAGGCCGTAAGGTCTGGAAATGGTGAGGTGAGAAAGGGGGGTTGAAGCCCAAAGATAAGGACACTACTAAATGTCCCACTTCCCCATCCAAGGTGGCAGGCTGCAGTCCTGGGTGGGGACCTCTTCATTCTGAATTTCCAGCATGTAAACCAATGCTAACTGGTGCTCCTGGCATGGACTACTGAGGATAGGGTAAGTGGAGGAAGAAATGTGTGGCTCCCCTCTGTAGATGTATTTCAAAGTGGGATGCAATGATCTTCTGTGTAATTAACTATTGGGACACAGCAAAAGCCCTGAAATGACTCAGCCAATTGTCTCCAGATGGGGTTGGAGAGGCTGTGATTGTTTAACTCTCTTTAGCTGTGTTGTGACTCCGAATAGCCTGGAAGCCAAGGGCCCTTCAGGGGACAATAGCTGGGACTCCAGTGAGTGCATCAAGGATGACCAGGCTGGCCCAGATCTGAGAGAGTGAATTCAGAGAGACCCCATTGTCCCAGCTTTTTATGTATCCCCCCCAGCCAAGCTGGCTCTAATCTTTAAATATTTACCCGGTTTCTTTGTGCACCTATGACTTGCTCACTTCAAGCTGATGTGCTCATAAATTCTGCATCATTTACTTGTTTCCAGACTAGAGAGAAAGGCTTTCATTCTTCCAGCCTGGAGTGGCCAGCACAGGGACTTTTGGAAGCCCAGGCTGTTTCCAGGGGAGAGCTACAGCCACACTTCCCTGCAGCCATCCCAGCCTCAGGATGCACACTGGATAGTCCAGAGGTCTTGAATGACCAGGAGCTGTAGACAGCTGGCAGCCCTCTGAAAATGATTGACTTGGCACCTATCATCCAGGAAGAGAGGGACATGAGCTTCCTGATTTTCCTGCTTAGTTTTAGCTTTGGGTGACACCTAGAACAGAAGACATCTTTCATCGTGGGAAGCTTGGCTATCTACTCTATGAGAGGCAAGAATGCCTGTCCCATCCATTTCCTTTCCTTCTGATTTCTCCCTCCCCCCCCACACCCAATATTGTCTCTTGCTTAATAAAGCATTCCTGCTTAAAAAACAACCTGCCAGGCGTGGTAAGAGAGACCTTGAATCCCAGCACTCGAGGCAGAGGTAGGGCTGCCATTGAAACAGGGTGGAGGGTTTGAGGAAAGAGTTCTCAAACCTGAACCCTGAGTTCATGTCTTTTAATTAACCAAAGAATTGGCAATTCAGACTGAGGATAATTATGAAATTATTGTATTTGTTCAGAAGTGAAGAGAAGGGAGAGTCTGTGGACCAAGGAAGTCTAGGAGCCCCCGCTTGGGCCCATGCGGTGGACCTGGAAGAAACATCTGGAGAGGAGAGAAAGCACAGAGAACTGGTAAGTCCATGTGGCAGTAGGGGATCAGGGGCTTTCTCCCCTCGTCTCAACCACAGCTCACCAAAACCTGGAGGTCCAGGAGCCTGCGCTGGCCAGCCAAGAAGAGAGAGCAACTCGCCTTCCCCTGGTATATTTTATAAACTCCGGCAGTGGTTCCTGCCTCCCACCTCAGGTGACACAGAGATAGCTGATTGGTTTGATTGGTCAGGAAGTTAAGCTTGACCAACCACAATGCCAGGAGCCCTCCCACTCCACCTCCAGGGAGGGGCTTAGGTGGAAGAACAGGTCAGGAAGAGATAAGGTGAAACCAGATTTTTTTCCTCTGGATCTCTGGCACAGTAAAAATTACAAAAACAAGCCCAAGGACATTTCTGTTTTTTTTTTTTGCTTTGGGGGGGGCAGTAACATCAAACTGCCTCACCAGGAACTTGAGGCCACCCTGAGACCTACATAGTGAATTCAAGGTCAGCCTGGGCTAGACTGAGACCCTACCTTGAACCACCCCTCTACCCCAAAAAAGAAACAAAAACCTGATTTCCTTCTTCTTTATACTTATTTATTTGCAAGCAGAGAGAGGAAGAGAGACAGACAGAGAGAATGGGCATGTCAGGGCCTCCAGCCTCTGCAAACAGATTCCGGATGCATGCACCACTGTCTGGCTTTACATGGGTACTGGGGAATCAAACTTGGGTCATTAGGCTCTGAAAGCAAACGCCTTAACTGCTGAGCCATCTCTCCAGCCCCTCCCTTTTTTAATTAAATGTGCATGTGTGCACACACTTGGGTACACCAGGGCCTCTTGCTGCTGCAAACCAACACTTTTTGCATCCAGTTTACTTGTTGGTTGAGGAATTAAACTTGAGCCTGCAGGCTTTGCAAGCAAGCATATTTAACCACTGAGCCATCTTCCCAGCCCTCGTCTTTTCCTTTTTTTTTTTTTTTCTCGAGGTAGGGTCTCACTGTATCTCAGGCTGGCCTGGAATTCACTATGTAGTCTCAGGCTGGCCTCGAACTCATGGCAATCCTCCTACCTCTGCCTCCTGAGTGCTGGGATTAAAGGCATGCACCACCATGCCCAGCTGTCTTTTCCTTTTTTGAGGCAGGGTCTTACTCTAGCCCCGTCTAACCTGGCACTTCCTCTGTAGCCTGGGCTGGCCTCAAACTCGTGAGGATCCTCCTACCTCAGCCTCCCAAAAGCTGGGATTATAGGCATAAATCACCATGTTCAGGCTAAAACCTGATTTCTTTCATCTCAGCCTGCAGTTAGATTTGGAAATACCAAGATGGTCCATAGGGCTGTCTAAAACAAGAGATGCTCAGAAGTGCCAGGAAGGAAAGTCATTTTAAAGCCTGTGGTGGGATAGCAGGATGGGGGAGGTGAAGGGGCTGGACTGCATGAAAAAAGAGCACCTTTTGTGCTTGCCTGGAAGCTCCTAGAACAAAACACATTCAAATGCTTATTTACAAGAAACAGCAAGCCAGGGGCTTCAGGGCCCAGTGCTTTCCTCCTTTCTGGTACTATTGTAGGTTTGTCATTCCCAGCGATTGGATGAAGAGTGCAGAGAATTTGTTTGATCACAGTGCTTTCCTCTGTGGGAAAGCAAGTCTGTTTCCCTGCACATCTGTGTGTATCTGCCTGGGCTTATACATACCCCATAGTCACAGATTTTCTTACTTTCTCTGTCTCCCCTTCACCTCTGCTGATAGCCCTGGGCCCTGACAGATTCAGCAACTCCAGCAATTTCTAAAAGTTCCCACTTCCCTTGAATCTGGCCACATCTGGGAGGAGACCACTTTTTCTTTTTCCCATCTCCAGGAAGAGGCTGAAGATGTAGGATTTCCGGAGAGATGATAAGCAGACAGACTCTCCAGTCAGTTTCATGCCCTGTGAACCCAACAGACTCAGGAGGTCAATCTGGGTCCTTAAGACAGAATGGAACTCAGGCCAGAGAAGATTTTTGCAGCCAGAGAGGTTTCCAACCCAGGATCAAGAGCCCTCCCTGGTGTAAGGTACAACGAGCACCCTCTAGTGGCCCTGAGATGTTCTGGCCCAGAGGAGAGGTCCTGCATGAGGCCATAAGAAACAGAACAGCTGGAGCTAGCGCTTTCAGCACTAGACCCCAGGCATCCTTTGCATATGGCACTGCAATTCAAGAGATCTTTTTGTGGTGTGTATTCGGTGTTGAAGCTAGAACCCAGGACCTTGCAACATACCAGGCAAGTACTCTACCATGGAACCTTGTGGGGTTTTTAAAAACTTTTTATTTTAATTATTTGAGAGAGAAAGGCAGCTAGGGGGGGAGGAGGAGGGAGAGGGAGAGAACGGGTGCACCAGGGCTTCCAGCCACTGCAAAGGAACTCCAGACACATGCGCCACCTTGTGCATCTGGCTTTATGTGGGTCCTGGGGAAATGAACTCGGATCCTTCTGCTTTGCAGGCAAGCACCTTAACCACTGAGTCATCTCTCCAGCCCTCCCTTTAAAAAATATTTCTATTTGAGAGTGGCACACACATAAAGAGATTATGAGTGTGTTGGGGCCTTTTGACCCTGCAAATGAACTCCATATTACATAGGTACCAGGGAATCAAACCTGGACCAACAGGGCTTTTGCAAGCAAGTGCCTTGTGCCATTAACTGCTGAGCCATTGCCCCAGTCAGGAACTTTTTTTGGGGGGAGGGGAGGGAAGGTTGAGGTAAGGTCTTGGTCTAGCCCAGACTAACCTGGAAATTCACTATGTAGTCTCAATGTGGCCTACCTCTGCTGCCACCACACCTGGCAAACAAACAAACAAACAAAAAATTAAATCTCTTATTTAAAGATATTTTATTGACAATTTAAAAAAATATATTTTATTTGCAAGCAGAAAGAGAGAGAGAGAGAGAAGAGAGAGAAGGGAGACAGAGAGAATGGGTGCATCAGGGCCTCCAGCCACTGGGAACTCCAGATGCATGTGTCACCTTGTGCATCTGACTTTTACATGGGTATTGGGGAATTGAACCCAGGTCGTTAAGCCTTGCAGGCAAAAGCCTTAACCACTGAGCCATCTTTCCAGCCCATTGACAATTTGTATACAGGTACATAATATATCTTGAACATAATCCCATTGCCTTCTTTTGTCCTTGCTCTTTGTGTCTGGTCCCCATTCACTGAACTCCTTTTTCTTCCCAACTACTCCCTCCCTACTTTGATGTCTTCTTTTTTTCCCCAAGAGTGTGTGTGTGTGTGTGTGTGTGTGTGTGTGTGTGTGTGTGTGTGACCCATGGCTGCCTGCATAAGCATGGGAAGGGGGACTTATTTACCAGAGCATAGGCAATTTGCTACTGGCTACACCACTGAAGAAAATGTCACCCACTCCTCCACCCCCAGCAACCATTAACTGCCAATAATTCTGCAGGAAGGGATGGGACCTCATGCCCTCCTCCACCATCCATGATGGATTGTTGATAGGTCCAATATTGTGCAGGTAAAAATAGAGACTGTGAGGACATGAAAAACATTAAATCTCTAATTCCCAGCACCCAGTTCAGCAAATGTCACTTAAGCTGTACAGAATGATAATCCCTGGGGATCAGGATCCTGCTTTACCAAGCTCACCAAGCTAGCATGTAGATTACTGGGGCCTAGGTGCCAGCACAGGCTCTCTATGCCGGGACACCAGGGCTACTGCCAGAACCTGCAAGCAAGAGGCTCACAAGCAGAGTTCACACAGTGGCTGCAGGGTTCTCTGACCATCACCCTGGACTGCAGTGTTCCCAGGGGCCAGCCTGTCTCCCCATCCTATCTCTGGCTTGCTCCCTCCCTCTGGCTCAAAAGTCCAGTGCCAGCTCTCACTGTCTCCATGAGAGTTTCCTTTCCACATATAGCAGATGCTGCAGGTCCCTGGAGACCCCAAAGCCCAGCTATACACCCTCCCACCCCAGGGCCTCTCTAGGACCCCTCTCTCCACCTGTACTCTGCTTCCATCACACCCACTCCTGCACTGAATTCAGCCATTTGCTTACCTGCCTTTCTTTTCCTTCCCTTGTGACTCTGAGGTCCTGGCTGACAGCACATAGCCTTTAAGAAAGAGAAAGCAGAGTTGGGCGTGGTGGTGCATGCCTTTAATCCCAGCACTCAGGAGGCAGAGGTAGGAGAATCACCATGAGTTCAAGGCCACCCTGAGACTA